>JAYESA010000249.1:0-35000 GCA_036927795.1 Iris macrosiphon
TGAGACTTCCTTGTAATTTTTTTCTGTAGTGCTACGGCTGGTGCTGATGTGGCTGGTTGATGAATCGTCAATGCTTTCTCTCGATGCTGACGACAATCCTTGGCTAAGTGTTGATTGGTTCCGCAAATCAAGCATAATCCTAACTTGCGTCTGCACTCCTTATTAATATGGCCTATCTTGCGACAATACTGACAGGTGGGTAGTACTTGCGGAGATGCTTCTGGCGGCTAGTGCATGGGAGAACTTTTTGCAATTTCTTCCTGTGGTGCTCCGGCAGGTGCTGATGTGGCTGGTTGATGAATCATCACTGCTTTCTCTCGACGTTCAGGGCAATCCCTTACCGAATGCTTTTTGGATCCGCAAGATAAACATAGTCCCAATCTGCGTCGGCATTCTTTAGCGAAATGGCCTACCTTGCCACAGTAGTGACAAGTAGGAAGGACTAGTGCAAGTGGTGTAGATGCTCTCTGTGGTGGGTTCATCTTTCTTGTTGTGCTCGGTCTGGTGCTAATGCATACGGCCGCTTCTGGCTGGACTCTATCCTTGTGTTGCACTCCATGGGTCGTGCTGTAGTAAGAACATCCTCGTCTAAGGTAGTTGCATTTGAACTGATTAACTTCCATAATTCTGAGCTAAATCTGTCGATGAACTTCTCCGCTTGGTTTTGCTGAGCTTCTTCATGAACCTTCTGATGGGCTTGCATCATCGCGTAGAACATTCGAAATATTTGTTGTTCGTCCATAGCCTGCCCTTGTGGAACGGTAGGCATCGGTGGAGCAAACTGCGTCGATGGTGGAACGTCATCTTACTGGATTCTCGTGGCATGCTGACTTGCTTGTTGTGATGCTTGACCTTCACCAACTGGTGTCACTTCATCTTCATGGGTAACCATAATATCTCGTGGTGATCTTGGAGGAGTCTCGTCGTATGCTTGTGAATCCATTGCTCTGCAACCAAAATAAACGATAAGAGACGCAAAGGAATCAAGGCAGGATGCAAGTCAAAATATTGATTCGAATTCGACATAGATATCAAGAACGTTTCAAGCAAGTGGATGAGATCCTAAAAACTTATCATATTCTTATTGCAGGCTTGCTCGGTCCCTAAGTTAAAACCGAAC
Organism: Iris macrosiphon; assembly: GCA_036927795.1. NCBI lineage: Eukaryota > Viridiplantae > Streptophyta > Magnoliopsida > Asparagales > Iridaceae > Iris > Iris macrosiphon. Next base: position 1,121 of record JAYESA010000249.1, read on the forward strand.
AATTTAGTCGTAGACCTGCATGGGCCACCACAAAAACCATGTCACGCCCCAGTCCCAAAATAACGTGGGATCGGACGCGTGATAATGGCCAGCAGCACGCACCGATGGACAAACCCAATTTAATGGATCCATCGGGGCATACTTAAGCTGTAGTACAACAATAAATAGGTCCAACGATACAAGTCACAGTCTATACTAATCTCATCCACAACAGATAATCACAGATCAAATGCCAGAATAAATGAGTATAAAAGAAACTAACAAATCTCAATAAAAGTGTCTCGGAGAATAATCTGAGAATAAGTCTGATACATCAATGCAATAGACTGGAAATAAATAACTAGAAACAGATATAAATGAGTATCTCAAGCAATACTCAGGAGAAGTCCTCTGGTACGATCTCGTCCTCAGATCCTAGTTCTGCTCCAGTAACTGCTCATGTTCCTGCTTCTGCTCCTGATAATGCTCCTGTACTGTATAACTCTAGGTGGATCTGTAAACCCCCTGATTTTCAATAATTTTTAAATCTGGAATTTTTCATAATTTTCTGGATTTTTCTGAGATTTTTCTGAAATTAAACTAAGGCATTTTAATTATTAAATAATTTTTAATTGATATTAAATAATATTAAAATATTATAAAAATAATATTTTATGGTGTAAAATGAAAAAACTAGACATAGGATAATTTTTCGGGAATTTATTGGACCCCGGAAGCATTTTAAAAGCCCTAAAAACTAATTAATTAATTAAACCAAAATAAACCGGGTTTATTTAAAATAAACCAAACCAAACCAAGTTGAACTAACCCGGTTTTATTAAACCAAATCCTTAGCGGGTCGGATCCGGGTCCAACCCAGACCCGACCCACTAGCCCAGACCCGACCCGTAATCCATTTATTTTGGATCGGGCCGGATCCGCAGACCCTACCCGACCCGACCACCCGAACCCGATAGCCATTCTTCTCCCAAACCGCTCAACGCCTCCGCAGCCGACTCCTCGTATCCCCGCCGCCGGCAGCCGCGCCGCTCCGGCTACCCGAAACGGCCGTCGTGCCCCGCTCCCTCTTCCTCTTCCTCTCCCTCCACCGGATACCCCGTCGTCTTCCTCCCCCTCTCTATTTAAGCCCTAGCCTCCCCTGCCGTTTCCCCCTCCTCCGACTTCCGCAGCTCCGCCTCCGTCCCTCGAGCCCGGCCGCCCTACGCCTTCCCGAGCCTTCCTCGGCCCTCCGCCTAGACCAGCCGCCTGCTGCTCGGCCCTCCGCCTCCCGCAGAACCCGCAGCCGAATCCTCCACCTCCTCCATCTCCGTCCGCCTCGCCGTCAGTTTCCGCCGAGCCGCTCGCCTCCGTCGTGCTCAGCCAATGAGCCGACGACACAGCCCTGAGCCGCCTCCGCCGTGTCCGCCAACAGAAGACTCGGACACGGACATAGAAGCCTCTGACCCAGAACCCTAACCCTAGGATTCGGATCCGGACACGCCGAGTCGTGTCAGACACGAGAAACACGTTTTTTCGACCCTGTTCAGGTACTCATATCTCTCTCCTCATAGCTCTGTTTTTTATTCCATCTGTTGCATCGCGTAGCCTGCATGACCCCCTCGGTGCCCGTGCAACCCATTCGGTGCATCGCGTCATGTGGTGATCGCGAACCGCGATCCAAAAATAGGAAAACCAACGCCCTGTTTCACCCCGAAACTGAGTACGCCCCGCCAAACGGGACGACGTGGTCGCACGCGGTCTTCACCGATACGTGCGCGTCATTGATACGAACGTGTGGGATTTCGCAGAAGCTGATTTGGATGTGCGTGCACACCGGAATCAACGCATATCCGCGGACAACGCCCCGTATCCGTACTTTCTGGTTCTCGCTGTAACTTAGTGTACACACGTCGGATCAAGACGAAACTTGTGCCATCAGACTCATAGCAATACGCTGGTCCTGTGAGCCAAGTTTGGTTTGATTCTGAGAACATTGGCAAAATTGCGTGTCGTGGGCCCCACAGGTTCTACTTGACAGGCAATTTTGTGATCGGCTCATCGAAATCCAATTCTGGAAGTTCCGTTGGGTTCGTATCATCCTTCTTGACCTGTTAACACTAAGTTGGACTGATTTGGAGACCTTTGACCCTGATGCATTTTTCGGTGCAAAGCGGCCCACATGTGGACCCCGCTTTAACCCGAAAATATTATTTTTTCCCTTGTCTCCAAATTGGACTCAAGGACAGGCGTTTTTAGCTGATTAATATTTTCTGGATCTGATGGTGATATCTATTTCAGCAGCCGGAGTACTGCCTGAAATCCCAGCTGAAGCCAGAGCGACAATTGGAGCCGAAAATCCAGGCAAGTGTACCTTGCCAAACTTGCAGTTCTTGTTATTTATTCCTTTGACTATATATATATTATTGTGCAATGCTTAATCCTAGGGCCGTGTGACTTGCTTAGCGTCCGATTATAGTCGGGTGCCAACACCGTACGCGGGGTTGTGCAATGTCAACTAGAGTTGGATATCGTGACATTTACATTCTAGTACTTGCCATATCAAGTACGTTATACCCAGGACACCTGACACGAATCATGAGACAGAATCTTCCTAAATATTCAAGGTGATTCTGTATAGGATACATGTTGATGACTTATACAATTTACAAGCTTAGATTTTATCCTGACTTATTGCATTAGTTTTAATCTTGCGTAACATGAACATTGTGAACTGTGACGTGAGATTACATTGGGTGGGGAGAGTATTACCATATCAAGGCTGATTATATTATATATATTGACATCTGGATGTGTCTTAGTCTCTGACACAGAGCTATGGCACCAGTTCTGGCCCTTCGAGTAAGTACTGCTATGGTTTCTCCGACACTGATCCTGTAGTAGTCTCAGCCTGAGTATGATTAAAACTCTCACTTGCATTATCACTTAGCTGGTTTATTTACTTACTCTATTATTCCTTTATTTTTGTACTGCATTATCTTTGGCTTGTATTTTCTGTACCTTGCTATATCCCCTGAGGACCTGGAATAGATTATGTCCCCAGATTTAGCAGACGAGATATACCCTGAAGTGTACGGAACATGAGCACTTCTAGGAGCAGTACCGGAACCTGAGGACGTGGTGCTCGCTGAGGACTTCTCCTGAACATCTGCTCTTTCATGCTCAGTTTTATGGCTATTAAACTCTTTATTTTCCTGTTTAAATGAACTTTTGTAACAGACTTAATATCGGGTTGTTCCCCGATTTTTAATTACTTGTAACTGGATGTTGTTTATTTCTTTTGCTGATATTGCTATCTTTATTCTGTGGATGAGATTAGTAAACCCTGACTATTGTAATACAGCTTAAGTATGCTCCGATGGATCCATTAAATTGGGTTTGTCCATCGGTGCGTGCTGTTGGCCATTATCACGTGTCCAGTCCCTCAATATTTTGGGACTGGGGCGTGACATGGTTTTTGTGGTGGCCCATGCAGGTCAATAACTAAATTGTTTAGTTTCAACTTAGGGACCGAACAGGCCTGCAATAAGAATATGATAAGTTTTTAGGATCTCATCCACTTGCTTGAATCGTTTTTGATATCTATATCGTATTCGAACTAATTTTTGACTTGCATCTTGCCTTGATTCCTGTATGCCTCTTATAGTTTATTTTGATGCAGAGTAATGGATTCACAAGTAAACGACGGAACTCCAGCAATGTCACACCCCAGTCCCAATAATACGTAGGACTAGAACACGTAAGCATGCCAGCCGCATGGATATGGCACTCCAATATATGGAAACCATAACCCATACGTACGCTGTAATATGAATATAAACTCACATGTGGTATATATAATGTCACAAGTCACAGATATGCTAATCTCATCCACACAACAAGTCATAGAAAAGAAATACTAACTAGAATAAGGAGTCTGAAATATCCAGAAAATAATAGTCGGGTGGAGACAAATCCACTACCAATGACTATAACCAAAACTAAAATGAGAGAGGAGTATAAAGTCTCCAATATAAAATAATATGAAGACCGAAGTGCATCAGCTAAAAGAATCCATCGCCAGATAATCAACGATGCTCAGAAGGTAAGACCTCCTCGACAGAAAAGAATGCGTCAGGTCCAGGCCCGTACTCCTGCAAATACTCAAGAGCAGATACACCTGGCAGAGGACCAGGTCCTCAGAGGGACGTAACAAGATACAGAAAATACGAGCCACTTTGAATACAGTAAACATGCATATAATTTAAAAATAAATAAGTACGCTGTACAAGACAATCTATATGAATGCAAATGAGGACAACTTTTCGACGTATGGGCAAGGGTAGGCTACTCGATCTACCTCACAACTCACACACACGTCAATGGACATCAAAAATTGACATACCGCGGGGGTAGCGACCAGCGAGACTCCAGAAATCGATATACCGCGGGGGTAGCGACCAGCGCGACACACGCCCGTAGTGCGAGCTATATACTACGGTTTACCAGAGTGGTTAAAAGCCCATACGCCTAATAATTGTCCTCTATGATACTAAGTGTCAAGTGTGTGTCAACATATCTAATATATAGTAATGACTGAAAGGAAAACTACACATGCAAGAACTATACAGAAATGAAATAAAAAGAAATATAAATAGCATGCAGAATACTGTAAGCAATTTGGCAAGGTATCTTGCCTGGTAAGAAAGCTGCAAGGTGTATTGTCCAGATGTCAACGCACAGGATCAAAAGCTATGGCCACAGAACAAATATATCCGGATGCTGAAATAAACATCACCAACGTTCCCAGAATAAGCAAAATAGCTAAAAAGCACATCCCTTTCGTCCAATTTAGACACAGGGGCAAAACGGTAATTTTGGGCAAAAGTGGGGTCCACGTGTGGCCCACTTTGTACCGAAAAACGTGCCAAGGGTAACAGTCTCTAAATGGGACAAACTATGGGTCAAATAACTCTAAATGTCAATACGAACCCAACGGTATGTCCAAATGTGGATTTCGATGAGCCGTACACAATTTTGTCCAAAAAGTCAACTGTGGGGCCTGCCAATTGGCGATCTGGTCAACCATCTCAGAAATGCGTGAAAATTGGGTCACAGAACCAGCGCATTACCACGAGTCCAGCGGCGCAAGTTTCGTCGCAATCTGACAAGCGTGCACAAAATACGCGCGAGTTCCACAAAAGTTGCGATACGGTGTGTGTCCGCGGTTACGGTCTGATTCCGGCGCGCACACGCGTCCGAATCAGTCTCCACGAATTTTTACGTGTCCGGTTATGCTGCGTGCACCGTTCGGTACACTTGGCACACGGCGGGGCGGTCCCGTTTGGCGGGGCGCGCTCCGTTTTCCAACTTTTGGAAAACCGGAAAAAGTGGGTGCGCGCAGTTTTGTGACGAATATAATTATGTCCACAGCGACTAATAGCATAGGATTATTTTACAGAAAATAAACTAGGTCATGTATTCTACAGGTATCAAAAAGAATCATCGAATTCGGATCTCTGTGGTGGGAGATACGAACTCGGCAATATGGGTGGTCATTCTGGAATTCTGCGATTCCAGAATTCTGTCTGCTCGCCCCGACTTGGGCGCTATTTTTCACCTAGGGGCACACGTTTTCCGAGGTTGGCTATAAAACAACTATGGAAGAGGGTTGAGGGATGATCATACCTATAAAAACGGAACAGCGTTTGGTTGAGCGAGTCGACGGAAAATCACGCCGGAGCGAAGGTGCCTCGAGTGGGAAACTGTAGTTCGCGAGGTCGGCGTCGACGGGATGGTTGGATGGATTGGCGGGGCTTCTCTGGCTGCGGTGACGGCTCTAGATGGGAAGAGGAGGTCTGGAAATTTAGGTTAGGGTTTTGAAAGATAAATATATATATATATATATATATATATATATATATGTATATATATTATAGGGAGAGAGAGGGAATAGGGGGTTCGGTCAGCGGGCAAAGGGTCGGTTCTATGTAATATTGGCTGCTGCTTCACGGATTGTGTTTGCTAGTGGGCTAGTAACTTTGCATGGCTAGTAACTTTGCATGGCTAGTTAGCTAGCGGCTGGTTGCATTTTTGTTTGCTGCTATTGCTAAGTAGTAGTAGTAGTAGTATAGTATGGTTAGTATTATTATTATATTATTATTATTTTATTATTAGTTAATTACTTTCTTTTCTTTTCCTTTCTTTTCTTTTCTTTCTTTTTAAATATATAAATATACATATATATATATATATATATATATATATATATATATATATATATATATATATATATATATATATATATATATATATATATATTTATATATATATATATATTTATATATATATATATTCACACATAAGAAAAATTATAGATTAGGGTAATGCACATCGTTAGGCTAGCAACTGCTCAAGGGGTCTCCTACATGGGATAAATTTCGAAAAATTCCTGATGGTCCCATAAGTCATCTAAGTGCCCGAACACCTAGCATAAAAATTATTAAAAATCTATTTCTCCTATTTAGACCTAATTACTACCATAATTAAATTATTAATTAATAATAAAAATAATAAAAATAATTTTTAAAAAAATAGGGGTTTTACATTCTACCCAACTTACAAAAATTTTGTCGTCGAAATTGACACTAACCCATATTCATAATGATAACTATAGCTACTACACTACATTGGTATCTAGTAGGACTCCTAAAACTCATGGTCTGCCATTCTAACACTTTCTCATCTATTGTCCATACACTATTCTATCATCCTCTAACTTGTCTACACTACCCAACTTACAAGAATTCTACTAGTGGTCACCTTCTTTGAAGCTATTGTCTAGATTGTAAGGCAATTATATTTATTGGGTCGAGAATCTTGGGATACCTGTCTGGAATCTCATAACTATGACTTTTCCCATAACCGTCAAGTATCATAGTCTAATACTGCCTCGCCACCTGGCCAGTATGGCTGCAAGTAATTCGACTACTCTACCATAATCGTCTGGCGGCAACTGTCGCTACCTTGCCAGCGATTTGTCATAGTCATCAGTTCGTAACAAGTGCCTTCAACTCTTTCCTAGGCATAGTCTAAGTTTTAGGGAACACTTAAGGTCTTGACTAACTATTAGGGGTATGATCTAACTCCAATCATCTAACAATTTCTACTAGGCTACATGGTGCTACTTAAGGGTTAAACTACTAAAGAATACAGATTTTGCTATAGTGCATATATATATTAAGAACTCATCCTTAGTTATCAAGCATTACTAACATATTTATATTTAACTAACAAAATAGGGGTGAGGTTGATATCAAACAATTCATAATGGCATAAAAGATATGACTATGATAGGAAGAGTTACGCACAAGATAAGGAATGAATATAAAAGGAGGAGATGAGTCACCCAAGAGGGCGAGATAAGGATAGGGGAAGAATACTACTACTGCTACTCCCGTCATCCATTACCATCGCATGTATGCCATCTGGTAGAATAGAAATATATCCTCATAACTGCTAAACTACCATATATATAATTCTATATTTATTTGTGCATCTAAGATCTTGTGTCAATGGGTTTATGAGTATGCAAAGACAATTATAACTAAAAGGTCATACCTGTATCTACGGCTTCCTGTGTCTGCTCTCCCATACTTGTCATAATGAGTGCTTGGCCTTGTCCTTAATTATTCAACTGGGGTCTAGTCCCCTCCATTTGTGCAGACTGTAGAAGCAGTGGTGGGTCCCTTTGGTCTTCTATACTTGAGGGTGTATGCGGTGTTCCTGATTCTAATGCCATAGACCTCTGGTTCTGCTGAGGACATCTTCGGGTTTGATGGTGACTTGATCCACATATCATGCACAGCCCCAATCGACGATGACAGTCTCTATGAATATGACCTATCTTACCACAAAAGTGGCAAGTACGGGGGTCCTTGGTTGGATATGGTGCGACATTATCTGGTTGCTGGCGTGTCAAAGGGTGTCGAATGGGTCCTCCTTGCTGTGTCCTTACTGGTTCTTGATAAATTCTCTGTTGAATTCCGTTGCCTTTGCTGATGGCCTCCTGGATCTTGGCCTCTGTCAATAGCTCGGCATAAGAGATCCGGGACTGGGAGCTAGTATAGTGCTGGAGCTCCTGAGTCAGCCCGCGGTGAAACCTCTTAGCCTTCTCCAAGTCATTAGGTATTAGGACTGTGCCATACTTACTTAGACGACTAAATTCTGCGTCATACTCATCAACCATCTTGTCCCCTTGCTCTAGGTGGAGGAGCTGATCGTACAATGCGTCCCTTACAGTATCCAGGAAGTACTTCCTCTCAAAGCATTCCAAGAATTATTCCCAAGTCTGACGCGTACCCAACTGGCGCTCCATTGATTCCCACCAGTGATGCGCGTTGCCTTCTAACTGAGTCCTCACGCCTATCATCCATAGGTCAGTAGGTAGTTGTGATGCCTCTAACAACTTCTTGGTATTGGCAATCCAGTTTGTGGTCTCCTCTGGACTCTCATTGCCATTATATGGCTTAGGGCCCATCTGCACAAAGTCCTTGACTGAACCAACCCGAGCTTGTGGTACTGGAACTAGTGCCTGGGTTGGTGCAGGGGCTGGTGCAGCCATTCTTTCAAGTGCTGCCAGAAATTCTAGCCTCTGCTCTGCTGTTTGCTGCCTCTGCTCGGCTGCCTGCTGCCTCTGTTCCTGTATTATCATCTGGAAGAATTGGAACAGCTGTGCTTGGCCATCTTGCGGGTGCTAGTGGGGCTAGAAAAGTCCCATTAGGTATCGTGGAAGGGGTTGATGGGATTGCGATTGCTAGTTGGTCCATCCGGTCCAGGAAAAAGAGGTGTCGTTGAGGTCGCTCCTAGTGGTTAGGTCGTCGTCCCCTGGAGACGTGTTGTCCCCCGTGGCGGCATGCATGCCGTTATGCAAATCCATCTCTCTGCAAGAGATGGACAAATGATTAAGAAGAGTACATGAATCAAGCAGGATGCAAGAACTTAAGTAGGACGATGTTGGAAGGGAGGTAAGTTATAGTCAAGTGTGGATGAGATCTAAAATTCTAATCCTAGGTGCAGGCCCGCTTGGTACAGTGACGTAACGAAACGGCTAACTTGACCTGCATGGGCCACCACAAAAACATGTCACGCCCCTAGTCCCAATAATACGTAGGACTAGAACACGTAAGCATGCCAAGCCGCATGGATATGGCACTCCAATATATGGAAACCATAACCCATACGTACGCTGTAATATGAATATAAACTCACATGTGGTATATATAATGTCACAAGTCACAGATATGCTAATCTCATCCACACAACAAGTCATAGAAAAGAAATACTAACTAGAATAAGGAGTCTGAAATATCCAGAAAATAATAGTCGGGTGGAGACAAATCCACTACCAATGACTATAACCAAAACTAAAATAAGAGAGGAGTATAAAGTCTCCAATATAAAATAATATGAAGACCGAAGTGCATCAGCTAAAAGAATCCATCGCCAGATAATCAACGATGCTCAGAAGGTAAGACCTCCTCGACAGAAAAGAATGCGTCAGGTCCAAGGCCCGTACTCCTGCAAATACTCAAGAGCAGATACACCTGGCAGAGGACCAGGTCCCTCAGAGGGGACGTAACAAGATACAGAAAATACGAAGCCACTTTGAATACAGTAAACATGCATATAATTTAAAATAAATAAGTACGCTGTACAAGACAATCTATATGAATGCAAATGAGGACAACTTTTCGACGTATGGGCAAGGGTAGGCTACTCGATCTACCTCACAACTCACACAACACGTCAATGGACATCAAAAATCGACATACCGCGGGGGGGTAGCGACCAGCGAGACTCCAAAAATCGATATACCGCGGGGGGTAGCGACCAGCGCGACACACGCCCGTAGTGCGAGCTATATACTACGGTTTACCAGAAGTGGTTAAAAGCCCATACGCCTAATAATTGTCCTCTATGATACTAAGTGTCAAGTGTGTGTCAACATATCTAATATATAGGTAATGACTGAAAGGAAAACTACACATGCAAGAACTATACAGAAATAAAATAAAAAGAAATATAAATAGCATGCAGAATACTGTAAGCAATTTGGCAAGGTATCTTGTCTGGTAAGAAAGCTGCAAGGTGTATTGTCCAGATGTCAACGCACAGGATCAAAAGCTATGGCCACAGAATAAATGTATCCGGATGCTGAAATAAACATCACCAACGTTCCCAAAATAAGCAAAATAGCTAAAAAGCACATCCCTTTCGTCCAATTTGGACACAGGGGCAAAATGGTAATTTTGGGCAAAAGTGGGGTCCACGTGTGGCCCACTTTGCCACCAAAAATGTGTCGAGGGTAACAGTCTCTAAATGGGACAAACTATGGGTCAAACAACTCTAAATGTCAATACGAACCCAACGGTATGGCCAAATGTGGATTCCGATGAGCCGTACACAATTTTGTCCAAAAAGTCAACTGTGGGGGCCCGCCAATTGGCGATCTGGTCAGCCATCTCAAAAATGTGTGAAAATTGGGTCACAGAACCAGCGCGTTACCACGAGTCCAGTGGCGCAAGTTTCGTCGCAATCTGACAAGCGTGCACAAAATACGCGCGAGTTCCACAAAAGTTGCGACACGGTGTGTGTGTCCGCGGTTACGGTCTAGATTCCGGGCGCGCACACGCGTCCGAATCAGTCTCCACAAATTTTCACGTTATCCGGTTATGCTTGCGTGCACCGTTCGGTACACTTGGCACACGGCGAGGCGGTCCCGTTTGGCGGGACGCGCTCCGTTTTCCAACTTTTGGAAAACCGGAAAAAGTGGGGTGGCGCGCAGTTTTGTGACGAATATAATTATGTCCACAACGACTAATAGCATAGGGTTATTTTACAGAAAAATAAACTAGGTCATGTATTCTACAGGTATCAAAAAGAATCATCGAATTCGGATCTCTGTGGTGGGAGATACGAACTCGGCAATATGGGTGGTCATTCTGGAATTCTGCGATTCCAGAATTCTGTCTGCTCGCCTCCGACTTTGGGCGCTATTTTTCACCTAGGGGCACACGTTTTCCGAGGTTGGCTATAAAACAACTATGGAAGAGGGTTGAGGGATGATCATACCTATGAAAATGGAACAGCGTTTTGGTTGAGCGAGTCGACGGGAAATCACGCCGGAGCGAAGGTTGCCTCGAGTGGCGAAAACTGCAGTTCGCAAGAGGTCGGCGTCGACGCGGGATGGTTGGATGGATTGGCGGGGCTTCTCTGGCTGCGGTGACGGCTCTAGATGGAAAGAGGAGGTCTTGGAAATTTAGGTTAGGGTTTTGAAAGATAAATATATATATTATATATATATATGTATATATATTATAGGGAGAGAGAGGGAATAGGGGGTTCGGTCCGCGGGCAAAGGGTCGGTTCTATGTAATATTGGCTGCTGCTTCACGGATTGTGTTTGCTAGTGGGCTAGTAACTTTGCATGGCTAGTAACTTTGCATGGCTAGTTAGCTAGCGGCTGGTTGCATTTTTGTTTGCTGCTATTGCTAAGTAGTAGTAGTAGTATAGTATGGTTAGTATTATTATTATATTATTATTATTTTATTTATTAGTTAATTACTTTCTTTTCTTTTCCTTTCTTTTCTTTTCTTTCTTTTAAATATATAAATATACATATATATATTATAATATATATATATATATATATATATATATATATATTCACACATAAGAAAAATTATAGATTGGGGTAATGCACATCGTTAGGCTAGCAACTGCTCAAGGGGTCTCCTACATGGGATAAATTCCGAAAAATTCTTGATGGTCCCATAAGTCATCTAAGTGCCCGAACACCTAGCATAAAAATTATTAAAAATCTATTTCTCCTATTTAGACCTAATTACTACCATAATTAAATTATTAATTAATAATAAAAATAATAAATACAATTTTTAAAAAAATAGGGGTTTTACAAGCAAGAACACCAATAGGTGCTGAAGCCACATACGGGGAAGATAAAGTAACACTATTGAGTGGAGATCCCTCTACTCACCGAAGCAGCCAAGCAGATCAGCAAGCTTCTAGATTTTGGCGTGATGACATTCCACCTCCTCCGCAGTTCGTTCCACCAATGTCTGTATTCCCTCAAGGGCATCCTATTGACGGGCAACAGATATTCCAAATGATCTACGCAATGATGCAAGCCCAGCAACAAGTCCAAAGTGAGGCCCAACGTCGCGAGGCTGAGTACTTGAGGAACAGTATAGTAACTACACTGGAGCAGGTCAACCTACTAGCTCGAAAACCAATGACGGGCTCTATCACCGATTTCCGCCAGCTGAAGCCCCTTACCTTTTCTGGCAAGGAGGGACCAATAGAAGTTCATGAATGGCTCACCAACATTCGGCATCAATTAGAAGCAGCTGAGCTTCCCCAGGAACGTTGGATGACTGCCGTCAGAATGTAATTGACGGACAATGCTCATCACTGGTGGCTATCCGAGGAGACCAGGCTCGAACCAGACTGAGTTACTTGGAAAGAGTTCTCCAGACTCTTTCAGGAGATGAACATACCGGCTATCGCTCGATCAGAACTTCGGGACAAGTTCAATCGTCTCACTCAGGAAGCTATGATGGTGGAAGAGTACAACGTCGAGTTCATTCGTCTAAGTCGCTTCGCCCCAACATTGATCCCGACAGAAGAAGAGAAGGCCGAGAAGTTTTTCGACGGACTCAACTTCGAGTTACAAAAACTGATCGGATCCGTCGCACCAACTTCGTACTCGGATGTCCTTGCTGCAGCCCGATGCATGGAGCGCGTCACCAGGAGAGAAACCAGTCTGAAGCGGCCTTCCCCATCAGCAACATCCAAAGCACCACAAGAAGAAGCTGCAAAGAGACCTCACCAACAGCAAAAAGCATCTACACTACAAGTAATAGTCCTCTCTACTTGTCACTACTGTGGCAGAGCAGGCCATCTCGCCAGGGAATGCCGACGCAGGTTAGGACTATGCTTAGGTTGCGGATCCAGACAGCATGCAGTGAGGGACTGCCCTGAGCATAGAGAAGGAGCACCAAGGGCAAACCAACAAGCTCTACCAGCACCAGGAGGATATCAACCAAGGCCACCCTTGGCACCTCGAGCAGCACCCTTCCAGCAAGCCCAGCAACAGCAGAGGGCATCACCTCAAGGACGCGGCCAAGCTTTCGCGATGACTGTGGGAGACGCGCAGAACCATGGAGTAGCTAATGCGAGTAAGTTTTTGTAGTTTCATTTCTAGCATTTCTGTAGTTCGTGCCTGCTGGTTCGTGACCCTAGACTTGACCTAACAGTTTTAACTTGCTAATAATTGATAACCTAGTGTTAACCTGATAATTTTGAACTTGCCAATAATTTAGAATGTTTTATAAATGTTAAACTGATATATTTTTGAAAGATAACCTGGTTTTCTAAAACTGTAATTTTCTAGATTTTCCATATTTGGGAAATTGTATAACTTCCATTGCTTAGGGAAATGATTTTCCCTATGTGTTTAAACCCTCAACTTTGACTTTTCTTCATCGTGTGTGCTTCGAATAAATTTTGCAACCGTGTCATCTCTGTTGACCGGCTATTCTTTGATTGCGAGGACGCAATCCTCTTAAAGGGGGTAGATTGTAAACCCCCTGATTTTCAATAATTTTTAAATCTGGAATTTTTCACAATTTTCTGAATTTTTCTGAAATTAAACTAAGGCATTTTAATTATTAAATGATTTTTAATTGATATTAAATAATATTAAAATATTATGAAAATAATATTTTATGGTGTAAAATGAAAAAACTAGACATAGGATAATTTTCCGGGAATTTATTGGACCCCGGAAGCATTTTAAAAGCCATAAAAACTAATTAATTAATTAAACCAAAATAAATCGGGTTTATTTAAAATAAACCAAACCAAACCAAGTTGAACCAACCCGGTTTTATTAAAACAAATCCTTAGCGGGTCGGATCCGGGTCCAACCCAGACCCGACCCACTAGCCCAGACCCGACCCGTAACCGATTTGTTTTGGATCGGGCCGGATCCGCAGACCCGACCCGACCCGACCGCCCGAACCCGATAGCCATTCTTCAACCAAACCGCTCAACGCCTCCGCAGCCGACTCCTCGCGTCCCCCCCGCCGGCAGTCGCGCCGCTCCGGCTACCCGAAACGGCCGCCGTGCCCCGCTCCCTCTTCCTCTCCCTCCACCGGACACCCCGTCGTCTTCCTCCCTCTCTCTATTTAAGCCCTAGCCTCCCCTGCCGTTTTTCCCTCCTCCGACTTCAGCAGCTCCGCCTCCGTCCCTCGAGCCCGGCCGCCCTGCGCCTTCCCGAGGCTTCCCCGGCCCTTCGCCTAGACCAGCCACCTGCTGCTCGGCCCTCCACCTCCCGTAGAACCCGCAGCCGAATCCTCCACCTCCTCCATCTCCGTCCGCCTCGCCGTCAGTTTCCGCCAAGCCGCTCGCCTCCGCCGTGCTCAACCGACGAGCCGACGACACAGCCCTGAGCCGCCTTCGCCGTGTCCGCCAACAGAAGACTCGGACACGGACATAGAAGCCTCTGACCCAGAACCCTAACCCTAGGATTCGGATCCGGACACGCCGAGTCGTGTCGGACACGAGAAACGTAGTTTTCTGAGCCCTGTTCAGGTACTCATATCTCTCTCCTCGTAGCTCTATTTTTGATTCCGTCTGTTGCAATCGCGTAGCCTGCATGACCCCCTCGGTGCCCATGCAACCCGCTCGGTGCATCGCGTCCTGTGGTGATCGCGAACCGCGATCCAAAAACAGGAAAACCAACGCCCTGTTTTACCCCGGAACTGAGTACGCCCCGCCAAACGGGACAACTTGGTCGTACGCGGTCTTCACCGATACGTGCGCGTCATTGATACGGACGTGCGGGATTTTGCAGAAGCTGATTCGAATGTGCGTGCACACCGGAATCAACACGTATCCGCGGACAACGCCTTGTATCCGTACTTTTTGGTTCTCGCTGTAACTTAGTGTACACATGTCGGATCGAGACGAAACTTGCACCATCGGACTCGTAGCAATACGCTGGTCCTGTGAGCCAAGTTTGGTTCGATTCTGAGAACGTTGACAAAATCGCGTGTCGTGGGCCCCACAGGTTCCACTTGACGGGCAATTTTGTGATCGGCTCATCGGAATCCAGTTCTGGAAGTTCCGTTGGGTTCGTATCATCGTTCCTGACCTGTTGACACTAAGTTGGACTGATTTGGAGACCTTTGACCCTGACACATTTTTCGGTGTAAAGCGGCCCACATGTGGACCCCGCTTTAACCCGAAAATGTCATTTTTGCCCTTGTCTCCAAATTGGACTCAAGGACAGGCATTTTTAGCTGATTAATATTTTTTGAATCTGATGGTGATATCTATTTCAGCAGCCGGAGTACTGCCTAAAATTTTAGCTGAAGCCAGAGCGACAATTGGAGCCGAAAACCCAGGCAAGTGTACCTTGCCAAACTTGCAGTTCTTGTTATTTATTCCTTTGACTATATATACATTATTGTGCAATGCTTAACCCTAGGGCCGTGTGACTTGCTTAGCGTCCGATTATAGTCGGGTGCCAATACCGTACGCGGGGTTGTACAATATCAACTAGAGTTGGATATCGTGACATTTATATTCTAGTACTTGCCATATCAAGTACGTTATACCCAGGACACCTGACACGAATTATGAGACAGAATCTTCCTGAATATTCAAGGTGATTCTGTATAGGATACAGGTTTATGACTTATACAATTTACAAGCTTAGATTTTATCCTGACTTATTGCATTAGTTTTAATCTTGCGTAACATGAACATTGTGAACTGTGACGTGAGATTACATTGGGTGGGGAGAGTATTACCATATCAAGGCTGATTATATTATATATATTGACATATGGATGTGTCTTAGTCTCTGACACAGAGCTATAGCACCAGTTCTGGCCCTTCGAGTAAGTACTGCTATGGTTTCTCCGACACTGATCTTGTAGTAGTCTCAGCCTGAGTATGATTAAAACTCTCACTTGCATTATCACTTAGCTGGTTTATTTACTTACCCTATTATTCCTTTATTTCTGTACTGCATTATCTTTGGCTTGTATTTTCTGTACCTAGCTATGTCCCCTGAGGACCTGGAATGGATTATGTCCCCAGATTTAGCAGACGAGATCTACCCTGAAGTGTACGGAACATGAGCACTTCTAGGAGCAGTACCGGAACCTGAGGACGTGGTGCTCGCTGAGGACTTCTCCTGAACATCTGCTCTTCCATGCTCAGTTTTATGGCTATTAAACTCTTTATTTTCCTGTTTAAATGAACTTTTGTAACAGACTTAATATCGGGTTGTTCCCCGATTTTTAATTACTTGTAACTGGATGTTGTTTATTTCTTTTGCTGATATTGCTATCTTTATTCTGTGGATGAGATTAGTAAACCCTGACTATTGTAATACAGCTTAAGTATGCTCCGATGGATCCATTAAATTGGGTTTGTCCATCGGTGCGTGATGCTGGCCATTATCACGCGTCCAGTCCCTCAATATTTTGGGACTGGGGCATGACAGGATCTCCTCTGCTAGTCCTGGGGACAAGTCCGGTATCCAGGTCCTCAGGGGACATAACAAGGTACAGAAATCGACATGCCAAAATGCAGTGTAATAGTAAATAAGATAAATAGGGTAAGCTATATAACCATCTATGTGAAATACAAGATGAGAGCATCACGAGTACTCAGGCTGAGCCACTACAAGCTCTGTATCGGGGATCCGATAGCAGTAATAATGAGTATTGGGCCAAGCTCGGGTTTCAGAGTCATGTGCCTCACAATAATAGGGGGTTTATATATATAATCAGCCTGTAGCCTGTGTGTCTCTCCCCACCCAATGTAATCACACGTCTCATGTCCACGATGCCTCATGTCCATGTCACGCACAATCATCTCTAATGCAGCAAGTCATAATAAGATCTAAGAATATAATGTTTATGTCATGTAACCTGTATCCTATACAGAATCACCATGAATATCTCAGAAAGATCCTGTCTCATGAATAGTGTCAAGTGTCCTGGGTATACTGTACTTGACAAGACAAGTACGAGAATGTAAAGGGGTCAAGAATGTCCATCTCTAGATGACATACACAACATCGCGTACGGTGTTGACACCCGACTAATAATCGGACGCTAAGTAAGTCACACGGTCCTAGGTTAAGCATGCACAATGATATAAATAAAGCAAGGAAATATGCAACAAGAACTGCAAAGTTGGCAAGGTATACTTGCACAACGATGTATAAATAAGTCAAGAAAATAAGTAGCAAAACTGCAGGATTTGACAAGGTACACTTGCCTGGGGTTCTGGCTCCAACTGTAGCTCTGGTCTCAGTGTGATTTGCAGGTACTACTCCGGTTGCTGAAATAATTATCACCATTAGATTCAGAAAATATCAAATAGCTAGAAATGCCTGTCCTTAAGTCCAATTTGGACACAGGGGCAAAAACGACAGTTCTGGGTCAAAGCGGGGTCCACATGTAGGCCACTTTGCACCGAAAAGCGTGTCAGGATCAAAGGTCTTCAAATTCGTCAAACTTAGTGTCAACAAGTCAGGAACGATGATACGAATCCAACAGAACTTCCAGAATTGGATTCCGATGAGCCGATCACAAAATTACCTGTCAAGTGGAGCCTGTGGGGCCCATGATACGCGATTTTGTCAATGTTCTCAGAATCAAAGCAAACTTGGGTCACAGGACCAGCGTATTGCTACGAGTCCGATGGCGTAAGTTTCGTCTCGATCCGATGTGTGTACACAAAGTTACGACGTATTCCAGAATGGGCGGATATGGGGCGTTGTCGGCGGATACGCGTTGATTCCGGTATGCACGCACATCCAAATCTCATACGTCCGTATCGACGACGCGCACATTTCGGTAAAGACCCCGTGCGACCAAGTGGTCCCGTTTGGCGGGGCGCACTCAGTTCCGGGGTAAAATCTGGCATTTTTGGATCGCGGTTCGCGATCGCCACAGGACGCGATGCACCGAGCGAGTTGCACGGACATCGAGAGGGTTACACAGTCTACGCGTCACAACTGACGAAATCGAAAATGGGGTAGCGAGGAGAGAGAAAAGAGTACCTGAACAGAGCTCCGAAAACTGAGATTTTTGTGCCTGTGTCGACACGACGTGTCCGAGTTCTAGGGTTAGGGTTCTGGGGCTTCGCCTGAGTTGGGTGGCTGCTGGCGGCCGGAGGGAGGCCGGGGGCAGCGGAGGCGGCGAGGGCCGGAGACGGCGGCGTGCGGGGAGGCAGCGCAGGAGCTCGGGCGGCCGAAAGCGGGCCGGGGCAGCTGCTGCTAGATGCTGCTGGGTCGGGGGAGCCGCCTGAGGAGTCGGGCGGAGCTGGCAAGGGCGGTACGGCGCTCGAGGGCGGAGGCTAGGGTTCCGGCGGGGGTGTTCGTGGCGGTGGTGGAGCTGTGAGGGGTTGGTCGAGCGGGTCAGAGACGGGAGAGATGCGGAGGAGTTGGGGAGATGGCTCGGGACAGGTGCGCCGGCTAGGGCGGCCGAGGGGAGAGGGGTCAGCAGCGGAGGGAGATGCGGGGGTTGGCCCGCTGCTGCTGCGGGGTCGACGGCTGCGGGCGGACGGGGCTGCGAGGGAGTGGAGTCGGGGAAGGAGGAGTTCGATTCGGGGAGAGGGCGACCGGGCGTCGGGGTTCAACGAGGAGTTAGGTCGGTGGTCGGTGAGAGTCGGGGAAGAAAAACGGAGGGAGGAGGAGGAAGTCTAGGGTTCCGTCGAGCGGGGCGAGTCTGTGCCGGTGGTCGAGGGGAGATAAGGTGGAGGCTGTGCCGGGCGGTCGGAGTCGGGCGGAGAGAGGCTGAGAGAGGAGAGAGAACGGGTAGCGGCGGAGAGATCTGGGCTCGTCGGAGGTGATGACCGGAGCGGAGCTGAGGTGGAGGAGAAGGATCCAGAGAAAGGCGGTAGCTGCTAGGCACGGAAGTCGAGGCAAATTAAATAGGGTGAACAGTAATTCCGGTCAGATTAGGGTTTCGGCGGTTATCGGGTTTGGGTCCGGGTCCGCGGGTCGGGATCAACATGAATCCGGCCCGACCCGCTAGTGTTTAAGTGCAGGTTTGGGTCCGGGTCCGCGGGTCAGGATCAACATGAATCCGGCCCGACCCGCTAGTGTTTAAGTGCAGGTTTGGGTCTGCGGGTTTCGGATCGGGTTTAGATCCGACCCGACCCGCTAAGGCTGGGTTCGGTTTAGTGAACCGGGTCTGGGTTGGTTTGGGTTGGTTTGGTTCAATTGAACCGGATTTATTTCAGGGTTTAATTGGTTTAATTATTTAATAATTTTTAGGGCTTTAAAAATGTTTTCGGAGTCCAATAAATTCACCGAAAATTACCCTATGTCCAGTTAATGTCTCTCCCCACCCAATGTAATCACACGTCCCATGTTCATGATGTAATCACATGATGTAATCACTGAAAAATTTTAGGGCTTTAAAAATGTTTCCGCTAATGTCTCTCTCCACCCAATGTAATCACACGTCCTATGTCCACGATGTCTCATGTTCATGTCACGCAAGATCATGGCCTTTAACTCATGCAGCGAGTCATAATGATAGCTAAGCATATACAATAAAGTCTATGTCACGAATCCTATAACCTATACAGAATCACCAGGAATAAATCAGAAGATTCTGTCTCATAAACAGTGTCAAGTGTCCTATGGTATGACGTACTTGATAATGCAAGCACGAAGATATATATAGTGTCGCGATATCAATCTCTAGTGACGTTACACGACTCCGCGTACGGCGTCGACACCCGAATATTATTCAGACGCTAAGTAATGTCACACTATCCTAGGTTGAACATTTATATCAAGTGTATATATATATATGTACAAAGAACTCAAACAAATACTATAACAGGGATCGCTGCAAGTTGGCAAGGTACACTTGCCTGGGGTTTGGTTTCCAACTGCTGCTCTGGTATCAGCGGGATCTGCAGGTACTCCTCTGGTTGCTGAAATAAATACTACCATCATGCTCAGAAGATATCAAATAGCTAGAATTGCATGTCCATAAGTCCAATTTGGACACAGAGGCAAAATTGACAGTTTTCGGTCAAAGCCGGGTCCACATGTGGCCTGCTTCGCACCAAAAAATATGCCAGAGATAATGTTCTCTAAATTCATCAAAATTAGTGTCTACAAGTCCAGAACGATGATACGAACCCAACAGAATGTCCAGAACTGGATTCCGATGAGCCGATCACAAAATCGTCCGTCAAGTGGAGTCGTGGGGCCCATGATATGGGATTTTGTCAACGTTTTCAGAATCGAACCAAACTTGGGTCACAGGACCATAAAAATGCTACGAATCCGATGGCATAACTTTCGTTTTGAAATGATGAGCGTACACGAAGCTACAACGAGTTTCAGAACATGGCCGATTCGGGGTGTTGTCGACGGATACGCGTTGATTCTGGTGTGCACGCACATCCAAATCAACTTTCGTGAAATCCCACACGTCCGTATCGACGGCGCGCACCTTTCGGTGAAGTTCGAACACGACCAAGTTGCCTCGTTTAGCATGGCGCACCCAGTTCCGAGAAAATTAGGGTTTTTAAATAAACAAGTTTTTGGCCATTTTCACCCGCGAAAATATCACAATCTACAACACCAAAAATTGAAAAAATAGAGTTTTAAAACTAGGTTATACGGTCTAAATTACTGTTCAAGTGGATTTTAGAAATAGTTAACAGGTTGCACGCAAAACGGTCGTGAACTTGCGAGTTCGGGACCAATTTTTGAATTTTCAGAATTGGGGTTTTTTCTCCTGATTTTGCGTCACGATTTGCGACCGACACAGGACGCGATACCCCGAACGAGTTGCACGAGTTTTGAGAGGTTCACGCGGTCTACACATAGGATTCAATAGAACAGAAATCGGAACAACGTACAGGGAGTTACGAGAGCTGGAAGAGGGGTACCTCACTATTCCGAAAGGACGCGACGCAGGGGCACGGTGGCGGCGGCGGCTGAGCTACCGCTACTGGGGGCCGTGGGGGTCGTCGCCTGTGGACGGGGGCGTCGGGGTTACGACGGAGGTTGCCGTGGGAGCTTGTCGGCGGAGGCTCGGGTGGAGAGCGTGGCGGTGGCTGTGGTGAACGAGGTGGTGGCGGTGGGCTTCGGCTCGGGTCCTTAAATAGGGAAGGGGAGAGGGAGAGGCGGGGAGGCCAGAGCGGGGGGGAGTTCGTGGGCGGAGGCGGTGATGGCGGGGCGGTTGTGCCGGCGGAGGCGGGGGTCGTGGCCGGGAAATGCGGGGGCGGGGGATCGTGGGGAACATGGGCGAGGGTTTAGAGTTAGCGGGACGGGTAGGGTCGGGTCTGGTAGGATCCGACCCGTTAGGTTAGTGTCCGGTCCGGTTCAGCGGGGTTGGGTTGGTCCGGTTCAGTCCGGTTCAACCCGGTTCAGTCCGGTTTAGTTAAACCAAGAGCTTTTAGCTATTTAAAAATAGTTTTTGAGTCCAATAAATTCTAAAAAAAATTTACAACATCCAATAATTAATAATACACCCAAAAATATAATTTTTGTAAGATTTCAATAATTAATTTAATCCATAAAAATATTAATCCATGAAGGACATTTTTAATAATTAATTAAAAATTATCGAAAAAATTCAGAAATTTTTTTTTTTTTTAAAAGGGTGTTACAATCTACCCACCTTAAAAGAATTGCGTCCTCGAAATTAAGAAAAAAAATAAAACTGGTCAAAAAAGATGACGTGGTTGCAAGACATGTTTGTTGAAGCATGACACATAAAATAAGAAAGTATGCACAAGGAAAAAAATTGAGAGAAAGGGTTAAGCAGAACACATAGGGAAGGAATAAAGTATTTCCCTAGACAATAAAAGTTAAGAAATTCAAAGGTAAAGAAATCTGGTTAGAGCAAAGGAAACTACAGCTTATGAAAACTTGGGTCACAAATACTAATCTAGACTAACAAGTTCAGGCTAACATAACACTAGGCTTCGGCTAGGGAATAGAACTAACAGGCATGTGTTAAAGCATTACTAGGAATAGATAGCTATGAATAACTTAAATCTTACACGCATTCGCTACTCCACGAGTCTGTGCGTCCTCCATCGTCATCGTATAAGCTTGTCCGCGTCCTTGTGGTGGTGCCCTCTACTGTTACTGGGCCTGCTGGAAGAGTGCTGCTCGAGGTGCCAAGGGTGGCCTCGGCTGATATCCTTCTGGTGCTGGTGAAGCTTGTCGATTTACTATCGGTGCTCCTTCTCGAGGCTTAGGGCAATCCCTCACTGAATGCTGATTGGACCCGCAAGCTAAACATAATCCCAATTTACGTCGGCATTCCTTGGCAAGATGACCTGCCTTGCCACAATAGTGGCAAGAAGGTAGGACTAGTGCTAGTGGTGTAGATGCTCTCTATGGTTGGTGCATGTGAGGTCTTTTTACAGCTTCTCCTTGTGGTGCTCTGGCTAGTGCTGATGTGAATAGCCGCTTAAGGCTGGACTCTCTCCTGGTGATGCGCTCCATGCGTCGGACTGCAGCTAGGACGTCCGTGTATAAAGTAGGTACAACAGATCCGATCAATCTCTGTAGCTCAAAGTTTAGTCCGTCGAAGAACTTCTCAGCCTTCTCCTCTTCGGTCAGAATCAGAGTAGGGGCGAAGCGACCTAAACGGGTGAATTCTGCATTATACTCTTCCACTGTTATACTGTCTTGAGTGAGGCGATTGAACTTGTTCCGAAGTTTCAATCGAGCAGTAGATGGAATGTACATCTCATGAAAGATTCTGGAGAACTCCTCCCATGTGACTCGGTCTGGTCTGAGCCGTCTCTCCTCAGATAGCCACCTGTGATGTGCATTGCCCGTCAACTGCATCCGGACGGCAATCATCCAACGCTCTCTTGGAAGCTCAGCTGCTTCTAATTGATGTTGAGTGTTCGTGAACCACTCATGAACTTTAGTGGGCTCCTCCTTGCCTGAAAAGGTACGGGGCTTCAGTTGGCGAAAATTGATGATAGAGACCGTCGATGGCCGTCGAGCTGGTAGGTTCGCCTGCTCCAATAAAGTCACTATACTATTTCTCAGATTCTCTGTCTCGTGATGCTGAGCCTCTTGATGAATCTGTTGTTGAGCTTGCATCATTGCGTAGAACATTTAGAATATTTGTTGACCATCCATAGGCTGTCCTGGTGAAAAGGTAGGCATCTATGGAGGAAACTGCGACGATGGTGGAATATCGTCTTGCCGAAATCTTTAGGTAGGTCGACCTGCTTGATGGCTTTGTTGAGCTGATTGACCTCTACCCACTGGTGTCACTTCATCGTCGTAGGTGACCACTATAAATGGTGATATTCCCGCGGGAGTCTCGTCGCATGCTTGTGAATCCATTACTCTGCATCCAAAATAAACTATTAGAAGCGTACAGAAGAATCAAGGCAGGATGCAAGTCAATAAATTATTTTGAAGTCGATATAGAGGTCAATGACGATTCAAATAAGTGGATGAGATCCTGTAACTTATCATATCCTTATCGCAGGCTTGCTCAGTTCCTTAGTTGAAACTGAAACAATTTAGTCGTAGACCTGCATAGGCCACCACAAAAACTATCCCACGCTCCAGTCCCAAGATACTGAGGGACTAGCCACGTGGCAATGGCCAGCAGCACACACCAATAGGCAAACCCAATTTAATGGACCCATTAGGGTGTACTTAAACTGTAAACAACAATAAATAGGTCTACGATACAAGTCACAGTCTAATCTAATCTCATCCACAGAAGGTAATCACAGATCAAATGCCAGAATAATCGAAATAAAATATAATCTAACAAGTCTCAATAAAAAGTATCTCGGGGAACAACCCGAGAATAAGTTTAATATAATAATCCAAGAGACAGAAAATAAAGTAACTAAAAACAGAAATAACTGAGTATATAAAGCCAATACTCAGAAGAAATCCTCTGGCATGACCTCGTCTTCTTGTTCTGGTATTGCTCCAATGTATGCTCATGTCCCGTACATCTCGGGATAGATCTCCTCTGTTATACCTGGGAACATGATCCGGATCCAGGTCTGCAGGGGACATAGCAAGGTACAAGAATAACTCAAGCCAAATAAATGCAGTGCAGTAATAAATGAATCAATAGGGTAAACTATGTAACCAACTATGTGATATGCAAATGAGAGCATTAATCATACTCAGGCTGAGACTACTATAGGCTCTGCGTCGGGGAAACCCATAGCAGCATTTTCTCGAAGGGCCAGTACATGTGCCAAAGCTCTGCGTCAGAGTCTAAGGCACCTCCAGATAACAATATATATATAATATAATCAGCCTTTAGTATGGTAAGTCTCTCCCCACCCAATGTAATCACACGTCATATGTCCACGATGTCTCATGTTCATGTCACGCAAGATCATGACCTTTAACTGATGCAGCGAGTCATAATGATAGCTAAGCATATACAATAAAGTCTATGTCACGAATCCTGTAACCTATACAGAATCACCAGGAATAACTCAGAAGATTTTGTCTCATGAACAGTGTCAAGTGTCCTATGGTATGACGTACTTGATAATGCAAGCACGAAGATATATATAGTGTCGCGATATCAATCTCTAGTGACGTTACACGACTCCGCGTACGACGTCGACACCCGAATGTTATTCAGACGCTAAGCAATGTCACACGGTCCTAGGTTGAACATTTATATCAAGAGTATATATATGTACAAATAACTCAAACAAATACTAACAGGGATCACTGTAAGTTGGCAAGGTACACTTGCCTGGGGTTTGGTTTCCAACTGCTGCTCTGGTTTCAGCGGGATCTGCAGGTACTCCTCCGGTAGCTGAAATAAACACTACCATCATGCTCAGAAGATATCAAAAAGCTAGAATTGCCTGTCCATAAGTCCAATTTGGACACAGGGGCAAAATTGACAGTTTTTGGTCAAAGCTGGGTCCACATGTGGCCCGCTTCGCACCGAAAAATGTGCCAGAGACAATATTCTCCAAATTTGTCAAAATTAGTGTCTACAAGTCCAGAACGACGATACTAACCCAACGGAATGTCCAGAACTGGATTCCGATGACCGATCACAAAATCGCCCGTCAAGTAGAGCAGTGGGGCCCACGATACGGGATTTTATCAACGTTCTCAGAATTGAACCAAACTTGGGTCACAGGACCAGAAAAATGCTAAGAATCCGATGGCACAAGTTTTGTTTCGAAATAACGAGTATACACGAAGTTACAACAAGTTTCAGAACATGACCGATATAGGCATTGTCGACGGATACACGTTGATTCTGGTGTGCACGCACATCCAAATCAACTTTCGCAAAATCTTACACGTCCTTATCGACGGCACGCACCTTTCGGTGAAGTTTGCACACGACCAAGTCAACTCGTTTAGCGGGGCGCACCCAGTTTCGGAAAAATTAGGGTTTTTAAATAACCAAGTTTTTGGCCATTTTCACCCGCAAAAATATCACAATCGACAACACCAAAAATTAAAAAAATAGAGTTTTAAAACTAGGTTATACGGTCTAAATTACTGTTCAAGTGGATTTTAGAAATAGTTAACAGGTTGCACGCAAAACGGTCGTGAACTTGCGAGTTCATGACCAATTTCTGAATTTTTAGAATTGGGGATTTTTTTCCTGATTTTGCGTCGCTATTTGTGACCGACACAGGACGCGATAACCCGAACGAGTTGCACAGATTTCGAGAGGGTCACACGGTCTACGCATAGGATTCGACAGAACAGAAATCGAAATAACGTACAGGGAGTTACTAGAGTTGGAAGAGGGGTACCTCACTATTCCGAAAGGACGCGACGCGGGGGCACGGTAGCGGCGGCGGCTGAGCTACGGCTGCTGGGGAACGTGGGGGTCGTCGCCGACGGCCGGGGGCATCGGTGTTACGGCGGAGGTCGCCGGGGGAGCTTGTCGGCGGAGGCTTGGGTGGAGAGGGTGGCGGTGGCTGTGGTGAACGAGGTGGTGGCGGTGGGCTTCGGTTCGGGTCCTTAAATAGGGAAGGGGAGAGGGAGAGACGGGGAGGCCGGAGCGGAGGGGTAGTTCGTAGGCCGAGGCGGGGCGGTGATGGCGGGGCGGTTGCGCCGGCGGAGGCGGGGGTCGTGGCCGGGAAACGCGGAGGCGGGGGATCGTGGGG
The DNA here is from genome assembly GCA_036927795.1 of Iris macrosiphon. Lineage (NCBI taxonomy): Eukaryota > Viridiplantae > Streptophyta > Magnoliopsida > Asparagales > Iridaceae > Iris > Iris macrosiphon. The sequence goes on from JAYESA010000249.1 coordinate 27,341, forward strand.
AACGGGGGTGAGGATTTAGAGTTAGCGAGTCGGGTGGGGTCGGGTGGGGTCGGGTAGGATCCGACCCGTTACGTTAGGGTCCGGTCCAGTTCAGCGGGGTTGGGTTGGTCCGGTTCAGTCCGGTTCAACCCGGTTCAGTCCGGTTTAGTTACACCAAGGGCTTTTAGCTATTTAAAAATAGTTTTTGAGTCCAATAAATTCCAGAAAAAATTTCACAACATCCAATAATTAATAAAACTCCCAAAAATATAATTTTTGTAATATTCAATAATTAATTTTATCCATAAAAATATTAATCCATGAAGGACTTTTTTAATAATTAATTAAAAATTACCGAAAAAATCCAAAAATTTCATTTTTTTTAAATTTAAAAAAATAGGACGTTACATCGGCACATCGGAATCCAGTTCTGGACATTTTGTTGGGTTCGTATCGTCGTTCTGGACTTGTAGATACTAAGCTTGACGAATTTGGAGAATATTGTCTCTGGCAAATTTTTTGGTGCGAAGTGGGCCACATGTGGACCCCGCTTTGACCAAAAACTGTCAATTTTGTCCTTGTGTCCAAATTGGACTTATGGACAGGCAATTCTAGCTATTTGATATCTTCTGAACATGATGGTAATAATTATTTCAGCAACCGGAGGAGTACTTGCAGATCCCGCTGATATCAGAGCAGTAGTTGGAAACCAAATCACAGGCAAGTGTACCTTGCCAATCTTGTAGTACTTGTTACATAATATTCCTTTGATTTATTTATATGATGTATATGTTCAACCTAGGACCATGTGACATTGTTTAGCATCTGAATAATATTTGGATGTCAACGCCGTACACGGAGTTGTGTAACGTCACATAGAGATTTGTCACGCCCTAGTCCCAAATACCGAGGGACTAGCCACGTGGCAATGGCCAGCAGCACACACCAATGGGCAAACCCAATTTAATGGACCCATTAGGTTGCACTTAAGCTGTAAAACAACAGTAAAGGTCTACGATACAAGTCATAGTCTATTTTAATCTCATCCACAGAAGGTAATCACAGATCAATGCCAGAATAATCAAAATAAAATATAATCTAACAAGTCTCAATAAAAGTGTCTCGGGAACAATCCGAGAATAAGTTTGATACATCATTTCAATAGACAGGAAATAAAGTAACTAGAAACAGAAATAACTGAGTATGTAAAGCCAATACTCAAGAGAAATCCTCTGGCACGACCTCTTCCTCGGGATCTGGTACTGCTCCAATGTATGCTCATGTCCCATACACCTCAGGATAGATCTTCTCTGCTAATCCTGGGGACATAATCCGAATCCAGGTCCTCAGGGGACATAGCAAGGTACAAGAATAACTCAAGCCAAAATAAATACAGTGCAATAATAGATGAAACAATAGGGTAAACTATGTAACCAGCTAAGTAATATGCAAGTTGAGAGCATCACTAGAACTCAGGCTGAATCCACTACAAGCTCTGTGTCGGGGAGCCGGGTAGCAATGATATCACGTAATGGGCCAAGCTCGGGTTTAGAGTCTTAAGCATCGCATTAATAAGGGTTTTATATATATAATTAGCCTGTAGCCTGTGTGTTTCTCCCCGTCCAATGTAATAACATGTCTCATGTCCATGACACGCAAGATCTTGACCTCTAACTGATGCAACGAGTCATAATGATAGCTAAGCATATGTATAAAGTCTATGTCACAAGTCCTGTAACCTATACAGAATCACCATAAATAACTCAGAAAGATTCTGTTATATGAATAGTGTCAAGTGTCCTGAGGTATGACGTACTTGATAATGCAAGCACGAAAATGTATAGGGTTGCGATATCAATCTCTAGTGACGTTACACGACTCCGCGTACGGCGTCGACACCCGAATATTATTCGGACATTAAGCAACGTCTCACGGTCCTGGATTGACTATGTAAATCACAGAAGTATATATATATATATATATATATATATATATATATATATATATATATATATATATATATATATATATATATATGAATAACTCAAGAAACAATGTCAGATAACTACTGCAAGTTTGGCAAGGTACACTTGCCTGGGGTTTGATTTCCAACAGTTGCTCTGGTATTCGTGAAATCTTCAGTAACATCTCCGGATGCTGAAACAAACATTACCATCATGTTCAGAAGATATCAAATAGCTAGAATTGCCTGTCCATAAGTTCAATTTGGACACAGGAGCAAAAGTGACAGTTTCTGGTCAAAGCGGAATCCACATGTGACCCACTTCGCACCGAGAAATGCGCCAGAGACAAAGTTCTCCAAATTCGTCAAACTTATGGTCTACAAGTCCAGAATAATGATACGAACCCAACGGAATATCCAGAACTGAATTCCAATGAGCCGATCACAAAAATCGCCCATCAAGTGGAGTCGTGGGGCCCACGATACGGGGTTTTGTCAACGTTCTCAGAATCGAACCAAACTTGGGTCACAGGATCAGAAAATACTACGAGTCCGATGGCGCAAGTTTCGTTTCGAAACGACGAGCACACACAAAGTTACAACGAGTTCCAGAACAGGGCCGATATGGGATATTTTTGACCGATACGCGTTGATTCCGGTGTGCACGCACATCTAAATCAACTTCCGCAAAATCTCACACGTTCGTATCGACGGTGCGCACCTTTCGGTAAAGTTTGCACACGACCAAGTCGTCTCGTTTAGCGGGGCGCACCCAGTTCCGGAAAAATTAGGGTATTTAAATAACCAAGTTTTTTGCCATTTTCACCCTCGAATTAAACACAACATACAGCACAATAAATTGAACAAAAATATGGTTTTAAAACTAGGTCATATGGTATAAATTACTGTTCAAGTGGATTTTAAAAACAGTTAACAGGCTGCACGCAAAACGGTCGTGAACTTACGAGTTCGGGACGAATTCTGAATTTTTCAGAATTTTGGTTTATTTTCCTGTTTTTGTGTCGCGGTTTGCGACCGACACAGGAGGCGATACCCCGAACGAGTTGCACGGGTTTCAAGGGGGGTCACGCTGTCTTCGACAGGATTCGACAGAACAGAAAACGGGACAACGTACAGGGAGATACGAGGGCTAAAAGAGGGGTAGCTCACTGGTGTATACTGTTTGTGCCAGGACGTCACGACGACGCACGGCGGTGGAGGCACGACGGCGGCGGCGGCACTGATGCTGCTTCGGGAGGGTCGACGGCGGGCGGGGACGTCGACGAGAGCGTCGGGCTCGTGGCGGAGGTGTCGAGGTGGCGTCGAAAGGCGGCGGAGCTCGGGGCAGAGGCTGGCGGTGGAGTGGGGTTCCGCGGGGGATTTTAAAGGAAAGGGGAGAGGGAGAGGGGGAGTGGGGAGGCCGAGCGAGGCGGGGGACGTGGGCAGTTGGCCGCGGGCGAGGCGAGGCGGGGCGGTCGTGGTCCAGCGGGCGGAGCGGGGTCGGGGGATCGTGGCCGAGGGTTTGGGAAAACGGGTCGGGTCGGGTTCGGGTCGGGTCCGGATCCGACCCGTTAGGTTTAGGATTGGGTTCAGTAGGGTTAGGCCGGTCCGGTTCGATTGGACCGGGTTCAATCCGGTTTGAGCTCGGTTTAACCCGGTTTAATTAAAAAGGGGGTTTTTAGCAATTTAAAAATAGTTTTTGAGCCCAATAAATTCCAAAAAAATACACAACATCCAATAATTAATAATACACCCAAAAATATAATTTTTGTAATATTTTAATAATTATTTTAATCCATAAAAATATTAATCTCTGAAGGACATTTTTAATAATTAATTAAAAATTACCGAAAAATCCAGAAAACTCATTTTTTTTAAAAATTAAAAAAAATAGGGTGTTACAAGATTGATATCACGACCCTATATATTTTCGTACTTGCATTATCAAGTACGTCATACCATATGACACTTGACACTGTTCATGAGACAGAATCTTCCTGAGATATTCATGGTGATTTTGTATATAGATTACAGGATTCCTGACATAGATATTACATATGTTTGGTTATCATTATGACTCGCTGCATCAGTTAGAGGTCATGATCTTGCCTGACATAGATATGAGACGTTGTGGACCTGAGACGTGTGATTACATTGGGTGGAAAGAGATACACAGGCTATAAGCTGATTATATATATATAAAACCCTTATTATTGCGGTGCTCAAGACTCTAAACCCGAGCTTGGCTCATTACGTGATATTACTACTACCGGCTGCCCGACACAGAGCTTGTAGTAGTCTTAGCCTGAGTTCTAGTGATTGTCACGTCCCGGTCCCAAAATACGTAGGACTAGGAACACGTAAGCATGCCAGCCGTATGGATATGGCAACTCCAATATATGGAAACCGTATCCCATACGTACGCTGTAATATGAATATCAATCCACAAGTGGTATAAAATATATCACAAGTCACAGGGTACAATCTAAATCTCATCCACAAAATCAAATATAAATAAATAACCAGTGTCTATGAAACTAGATCTCAAAGTAAGTATCTAAGGATGATAGTTGGATGGAAACAAATCCACTACCAACTCAAATGGAAAAGTACAACATAATAAACACAATATAAGAATACCAGCTAACAACCACGGGCTCGAAGAGAAGACATCCTCGAAACTTATATAACCATCTAGATCTGTGCTCCTGCAAATACTCAAGAACAGATACACCTGGCAGAGGACCAGGTCCTCAGAGGGACGTAACAAGATACAGAAAAGCGAGCCAATTTGAATACAGTAAACATGCATATAATTTGAAAATAAATAAGTACACTGTACAAGACAATCTATATAAATGCAAATGAGGATAACTTTTCGACGTATGGGCAAGGGTAGGCTACTCGATCTAATCCTCACAACTCATACACTCGTCAGTGGACATCATCAGCCGACATACCTCTGGGGTAGCAACCTTCGGACTCCATCAATCGACATACCTCTGGGGTAGCGACCATCGGACACGACCACCATAGTGCGTGCTAGTTACTATGATTTACCAGAGTGGTTAAAAGCCCATACGCCTAATGATTGTCCTCTATGATACTAAGTGTCAAGTGTATGTCAACATATCTAATATATAGTAATGACAGAAAGAAACTACACATGCAATAAATATACAGAAATATAATAAATATACAAAAATATACTAAGCATGCAAAATACTGTAAACATTGGCAAGGTATCTTGCCTGGTCTAAAAAGGATGAAGTCTCAACTCAAGGTGTCGTCCGATCTATCCGTCACATAAATTAAACAAGTTAGGTTACAAAAGTGGGTGAATAGGTTCCTCCATTTTAATCTATTTTAATTTGAATAAAATAACTTAAAATAGTATTTTATCTTATTATAATCTGATTTTTATGTTTATTCCTAAATTTTGTCCAAAGAACTGAATTTTATCAACTCGAGACTCATAGCACGCAAATCGAGGCGATCCGTTGACCGAAAGTCAACTGACACAAACTCAACTTTTATGCATGATTTCCTGTAGATTTCAGCGTCAAAAATATGCTGGAATTTATGGCTCGTCCGAATTCAAATTCGTTTGGGAATTATGGCACATACAAATTTTGTATTGTGTACCGATGGTTAAATTCTAACCTAGAAGTTCTACAGAATTATTAGTATGTAAATACTTCGAATTAAATTCTGATAAAAATATATGTCGATGATCTCGACATTAGCTTTCCGAAACTTTAAACGTTTCATGATTCTGATTCTGGGTTCTCCCGAAATTGCGAAAACATCAAAACACGTCTATTTTCGGACATGCTGTGCTCTACGAAATTTCCAGAATTTAATACTAATAATTTCGAAAAACAATTTATATAATCAGAAAGCTAACCTTAATATCTTTCTAACGCAAGAAATTAGGCCTCGTTTGGAGTCCGGAGCTATGCGCAATGGCTTCTGGAAGATGAAGGAACCCTAGATGGCAATTCTCCAAAAATCGGCTCAAGAAAAACCCTAGAAAATAACTTAAACTATTATATATATATATAGAGGAGAGAGAGTGCAGCCGCGGCTCGGAAAGCGCCACGTGGCAGCCATCCACGCTACCCCGCCCAAATCGGACGGTCCGAAACTGACGCGGCTCGGCTCAGCTGAGTCCGAGTCGAACTCTGACTCGGCTCGGCTCGAGGTCGGCTCGGCTTCACCCCGCGGTCACTGACAGGCGGGCCCGGCAATGTTCGCTGCACGAGGCTGACAGGTGGGCCCCCTGTTTGCTGACTGGGCAGAATTAATTACTTTTGGGTTTTCTTTTTCAGAAATTAGTTTTTAATTCAGTTTTTCATAATTAACTCAAAATAAATGCTAAAAATAATCAAAAAATTCCCAAAAATTCTAGAAAATATATTTTATTATTTAGAACCTAAAATAAAAGTTTGGGATATTTTAATTAAGTTTGAACATAAAATAAATTCTTCAAAGTCCTAGAAAATTAGTGTTACTAGTTTTTAATTAACTAAAAATTATGAAAAAATTCCAATAATCTAAAATAGCCTAAAAATAATTCTAAATAAATATTTATATAAGTAAATATACTAAAAAAATTATTTTCTAATTAACTAAGAGAATACTCTAAATAAATTCAACATCTATAATAAATATAATAATATAAAATATACACAAAATACCTATTTTGGGTGAGGGAGTTTACAGTGATGCTCTCATTTTGCATATCACTTAGCTGGTTATATAGTTTACCCTATTGATTCATTTATTTATACTGTATTTATTTGGTTTGATTTATTCTTGTACCTTGCTATGTCCCCTGAGGACCTGGATCCGGATTATGTCCCCAGGTATAGCAGGGGAGTTCTATCCGGAGGTATACGAAGCAGGAGCAGGAGCAGACACTGGAGCTGAACCGATCCCCGAGGACGAGGTGATGGCCGAGGATTTCTCCTGAGTATCTGCTTAATCTATACTCAGTATTTGCTATTGTCTGACTCTTTTATTTCTGGTCTGTTGAACCATTCTATCAGACTTATTATCGGATTGTTCCCCGATATACTTTATTGAGACTTGTTGTTGGTTATATTTCATTATGCTGATATTGATCATATTTATCTTCTATGGATGAGATTAGATTGTGACATGTTTAGTAGACCTTTATTGTTGTTTTACAGCTAAAGTACACCTTGATGGGTCCATTAAATTGGGTTTGCCTATTAGAGTGTGCTGCTGGCCATTGCCACGTGTCTAGTCCCTCGGCATTTTGGGACTGGGGCGTGACATAGTTTTTGTAGTGGCCCATGCAGGTCCACGACTAAATTATTTTGGTTTCAACTAAGGAACCGAGTAAGCCTGCAATAAGGATATGATAAGTTTTAGGATCTCATCCATTTGAATTGAATCATTTTTTATCTCTATATCAGATTCGAATTAATTGCTTGATTTGCATCCTGTTTTGATTCCTCCGTGCGTTCTCATAGTTTATTTTTAATGTAGAATAATGGATTCAAGAACCGGGGATGGGAATCCCTTAGGTACACCACAAGATGCTGTGGTCACCTATGATGATGGAGTGACACCAGAAGATATGGGACAATTATCTCAAAGTAATCAAGCGGGCCAGCATACTTCAAGGTTTCGGCGTGATGACATTCCACCACCGCCGTAGTTTACTCCACCAATGCCTATTTTTCTACC
>JAYESA010000249.1:40000-295806 GCA_036927795.1 Iris macrosiphon
GTAGTAGAGAAGAAGAAGAAGAAGAAGAAGAAGAATAAGTGATGAAGAAGTGATGAAGAGAAAGGGGTCTGCTGTGTGCACGGGCTGGAATGGGGTGTAGGGGTCGGCCACATGCAAGAAAGAGGGTTTCCTAAGTCTCCAAAAGACCAAAATGCCCTCCCTAACTTGGGTTTGGGTTTCGGGTTCCAAAAGCACTCAAACTAACTCCCAATCTCTCCAACTAACCCACTAAAAATATAATAAATATTCTAAACCCCAAAAATAGGTCTCACAAGGATGTGGGTTGGGTCGGACATGGGTCCACTAGGGTCTGACATTGGTCCATGCTAGCCAAAACCCTAAAACAATCAATATAAAAATAATACAATCACTAATTAAATATAAATACAATTAATTATAAATAATACACAAATAACCAAATTAAAATAAAAAAATACCCGGCTCTGGAAATGGGGTAGTGACAGTACCTTATATGGCAAGGAGGAGCCAACTGAAGTTCACGAGTGGCTCACGAACACACAACACCAGTTGGAAGCAACTGAACTTCCGAGGGAGCGATGGATGACTGTCGTCAGGATGCAGTTGACGGACAATACGCACCATTGGTGGCTATCTGAAGAGAGGAGGCTCAGAAATGATTGAGTCACTTAGGAAGAGTTCTCTAGACTCTTTTAGGAGATGTATATCCCAGCTATTGCTCGATCGAAACTTCGAGACAAGTTCAACCGCCTTATTCAAGGCAATATGACGATGGAAGAATACAATGCAGAGTTTATTCGACTGAGTCACTTCGCCCCTACTCCAATTCCAACAAAAGAAGAGAAGGCGGAGAAGTTCTTCGACGGACTCAGGTTTGAGCTCCAGAGATTGATCGGATCTGTTGTACCTATATCATATACAGACGTTTTTGTTACAGCACAACGCATGGAGCGCGTCACCAGGAGGGAGTCCAATCTGAAGCCGTCATTCATATTAGCACCACCCAGAGCATCATACGGGGAGTCTGCAAAGCGACCCCAGAGGAATCTACCTCAGAGAGCAGCACCAAGAGCCTTATCCCTTTCTACTTGTCACTACGGTGGCAAGGTAGGCCATATTGAGAGAGAGTGCAGACGCAAGTTGGGACTATGCCTGATTTACGGATCTAACCAGCATCCAACCAAGGACTGCTCTGAGCGCTGAGAGGGAGCACCAACGGTAGATTGACCAGCTTTACCAGCACCGAGGCCAGCTTATCCAGCATTGGGAGCACCACAGACGGGAGTTAGAGGAGTCAGACCACCAGCTCCAGGAGGGTATCAGCAGAGACCACCTTTGGCACTACAGGCAGCACTATTCCAGCAGGCTCGTCAGTAGAGAGGTCCAGCTCAGGAACGAGGACAGGCATTTGCATTGGCTATTGAGGAGAAAGCTACTGCAGGAGAGGTTATAGCAGGTACTATATTAGTAGCTTGATTACCTGCTGTAGCTTTATTTGATTCTGGAGTATCGCATTCATTCATAGCTACTAGCTTCGTAGCTACACATAGAGTAGCTACCGCACCCCTTTTCGAAGACTAAGAGAATTCTTATAGGAGGTAGAATTATTCCAGTTAGTGACATCTGTAGATCTTGTTCGGTAGTAGTCTGTGGAAGAGAGATACGAGCTCAATTTCTGATCTTTTCCATGCCAGATTATGATGTTGTACTTGGTATGGACCGGTTGAGTCAGTACCATGCAACCCTAGATTGCCGGATTGGACGAGTTATATTTAGACCGCCTGGACATCCAGAGTTTGAGTTTCTTCGGGGAGCCATAGAGCAAGGTGTTCAGCCTACTCTTAGGGTACTATCTATAGAAGAGGAGTCAAGTTACCCAAGAGTTATATCAGAGTTTGTGGATGTATTTTCCGATGATCTTATAGGTTTACCACCTGATCGGGAAATAGAATTCATAATAGACTTGACTCCAGGAGCGGAGCCTATCACTTCATTAGTGTACCGGCTAGCACCTAAGGAGTTGGTGGAATTGAAGGAGCAAGTTGATGATATTCTGGAGAAGGGTTTTATTCAACCCAGTGTTTCACCATGGGGAGCACCCATACTATTTGTGCCAAAGAAGGATGGGACAGTATGCATGAGTATTGACTACAGGGCACTGAATGCGGTAACCATTAAGAATCGGTATCCCTTGCCACGCATTGACGACTTATTCGATTAGTTGAGTGGTTCTAGGGTATTCTCAAATATTGACCTTAGATCTGGTTATCACCAGATTAGAGTGAGGAAGGAGGATATACCGAAGACAGCCTTCAGGACCAAGTATGGACACTATGAGTTCTTAGTTATGTCGTTTGGTTTAACCAATGCGCCAGCTGTGTTCATAAGTTTGATGAACAGAGTTTTTCATCAGTACTTGGACAAGTTCGTGGTTGTGTTTATTGATGACATCTTAATATATTCCAAGAGCCACGAAGAGCACGAGGAGCATCTCAGAATCGTGCTAGAGATGCTGAGACAGACGAAGTTGTATGCCAAACTCAGTAAATGTGAGTTTTGTATGGGTAAGGTGCCTTTTCTGGGATATATCATCTCAGGAGAAGAACTTTCGATTGATCCAGAGAAAGTTCCTGTAATAGAAACTTGGCCTACACCTACATCAGTTGCAGAAGTGAGAAGTTTTCTCGGACTTGCTGGATATTACCGGAGGTTCGTAGAGAATTTCTCAAGGATTGCAGAGCCAATGACGCGGTTGACGCGTAAGGACCAGGAGTTTGCATGGACGAAAGATTGTCAAAAGGCCTTCGAAGAGTTGAAGAGGCGATTAACAACAACACCGGTCTTGACTCTTCCTTCAGGATCGGGAGGCTTTGTTGTTTATAGTGATGCGTCAGGCAGTGGACTAGGATGTGTTTTGATACAACATGGCAAAGTTATCGCTTATGCATCTAGACATCTGAAGGTCCATGAGAAGAACTACCCGACATACGATCTTGAGCTAGCTGCAGTAATATTTGCACTGAAGATATGGAGGCACTATCTTTATGGAGAGAAAGTAGAAATCTTTACTGATCACAAGAGTCTGAAGTATGTATATACTCAGAAAGAGCTCAATATGAGACAGAGATGTTGGCTTGAGTTGATGATCGACTTTGATATAGATCTGCAGTACCATCCGGGCAAGGCGAATGTTGTAGCAGACGTACTCAGCAGGAAGCCCATGACTTATTTCTTGACGATGTAGCCCCAGCTATTAGAGGATCTACGAGATCTCAAGATAGAGATTATTTTGCCTAGACAAAGTGGCTTGTTGGCGAATCTTGAAGTTAAATCATCACTTGTGGAGAGGATTAAGGCGGCATTGCCCACCGATGCTAGGTTCCAAAGACTTAAAGAGAAGACGGAAGCTGGTGTCACGACCCGATTTCGTGGAATCGTTGGGGAGTCCCCCGAATCGTGACCGCCGTGCGGGCCTGGGGTTGTGCCCGCACAAGGCTACGATTCGGGGGACGCCCCAACGATTCCACGAAATCGGGTCATGACATAGTGGTATCAGAGCACAGATTCAAGTTCCTTAACCATCGCACTGGAAAAGTTCCTTTAACGATTAATCCATGTGCGAACTCTTGAACTCGTTAGGCCAAAAATAAGATACGTTCATGCAATAAGTCCATAATACATTATTATCCTAATGTAATTTACCTTCTTTTGAAGGAATGGCACCAACACAATCCTCAGCGCTAGCACCGGACGAAACGCAAGGCCAAGGAAGTAGTTCGGGTACTTCGGGAAGTTCAGGGAGCCAGCGAGCCGTGCCAAGCATCGATCCCATCCAGCAACTGATGCGGATATTGGAGGCAAACCAACAAAGGGACGAGACTCGCTACGAACTGGCCGAGAAGCGGGCGGAGGAGAGTCAGCTCAAGTTTCAAGACAATATAGAAGCTCGATTCTCAGTCCAACAGAAGCAGGTAGATGCCCTGCAACAGATCGTTCAGACTTTGACTTCCAACCATTCCGCGACAACAGCATCGACTCCGGTGGAACAGCCCGTGCTTGAAGTTGAGATGTCGCAAATTCCAAGGACGAGGGAAGTGACTGCCTTCGACTTTGGCCACTTCAAAAAAGTCTGCAACACTCCATTCAATGGGACTGAGGACCCAATCGTTGCTCTAGATTGGTTGGCCGAACTTGAAGACCACTTTGCTCTGCTAGAGGTCCCCGAAGAGAAATGCATCGTCTGCGCGCAACTGCAGCTCTGCCTCAACGCGCACGATTGGTGGGACGTGCATCGACGATCTCTTCAATTTGTCCATGGAGAGGAGGCAATCTCGTGGACGACTTTTCGTGCCGCATTTGAAGAGGAGTTTATACCCCCTCCAGTACATCATCAGAAGGAGAACGAGTTCGTGCAACTGAGGCAAGGCAGCATGACAGTCAAACAATATTCCGCCGAATTCAACCGACTCTCTAAATTTGCTAGCGCCTATTTACCTGATGTAGCAAGTCGAGCCAGAAGGTTTGAAGGTGGTCTACGCCCTGCCATCCATGTGCACATAGTCGTTCATTAGTATCGGACAATGCGAGAAGTCATGAATCATGCTCTATCTCTTGAACCGCAATACCCTCACGTTCCTACCGGCGCTATGCATACCTCCAATCACAAATGCCAAAGCAACGATAGAGAAAACAACGTTGCAAAGCGTCAAAACAATGGTGGCCATCAGAAAGGAAACCCGAGACCATTCTATGATTTCTGTAAAAGACAAGGGCACACTACCGATATATGTTACAGCAGAAAAGGGTTGTGCTTCAACTGTGGCGGGCCAGGCCACATAGCTCGGGATTATCCACTCCCCTCTAAGCTTCTGCCTCAACGTAATGTTCCCTAGCGGTAGGTTCTATTCCTAAGTTTTATGGACGAAACTTCTAATTAGTTGGGTAGGATATGGCACCCCGTTTCTCCTATTAGGGGAGCGCAGCTAAGAAATACATGATGGTATCATTCGATCGGGATAGATTAAAACAAGAAATTGTCCTCGTTATGGATTTGTTTCTTCGGAATTGATTTCCATATTCAGTGGATCGTACCCCCGGGATAGACTTAGCGGCAGAGTCAGAAGGGACCTCTCCGCTGTATCTTTGTTGCCTCAGATTTTGATATTGCTTGTTGCTTTCGTGCTTTGAGTTGGTTTTCGGATTTACTTAAGTTTTCTTGAACGGCTTCGATGGATTTCATTATTTTTGTTCATTGAACTGAACTTCAATTTCGAGTATGGAAAGAGAGAAAGAGGTATTGATCAAGCTTTTCGTGATGCAGGTGAACGATGTCACTACCACATTTTAGGAAAAAGAGTATTTTGGTAATTTCCTATTTAAATAAATATTGTGCATGGTAAATAATTTTTGTTATATTATTTAATTGTTGTTGGATGTTATTTAATTATTTTGGACTTATTTTAGTAGACCCAACTAGTGTAGTTTGGACCCATGGACCAACATGAATTAAATAGTTAGACTTGGCCCATTTAGAAAGCCCATAGTTAAGGAGATGGATTAAATTAATTAAGTGATTAGACTAGAAGCTTCCTTCCTTAATTATTTTTTCATGAGAGGCCCCAAGGGGAACATTGGACATTTTACAATTGATTGGGAAAGGGGGCATGGCCGGCCTATATTAGAGGGGGAAAATTTCTCTCTCCTCTCATTCTCATTCCAAATCTAGATCTAGAATTTCCCACTCCCAAATTCCCTCCATTCCCATTCCAATTCTCCACCAAATTCATTCCAAATTCTTCCCAATTCACCATTAGAAAGTTGAGAAGCAAGGATCTAGAAGGAGGAAGCAAGGATCTACAAAGAGGAGTAAGGATCTACAATTTGGAAGCAAGTTCATCTCAATTGGAGGTTTCATTGGGAATCCATCTCCCAATAGGTATAATTCAGTTTTTTTCATTAAAATAGCTTCTAAATCTGAGATTTAATCATGTAAAATCAATTCATATGTATGTACTACCCATAGGACTTTGTTTTATGTTCATAGGAGACCCATGGAGAAAGTTATGGTGCTTTTTGTGTCAATTTTGTTGGAATTCTGAATTTATATTTTGTTGTGTGTGTCAATTGATCCTATAGATCAATTGGGCATGTGATTATGTGTTTGGGACTTGTGTCGTGTCCATATTTGGTACATGTGGTTCGTATCCCAACTATTTGGTGATACGTGTCATTTTGGGGGTTTTCCCTCCGACACGGGGCTTTGTCCATGTCGTATTTTGACACGGACACATAGATCTACTTTTGACACTTTGATTTATTCATAAATATTATTTGTGACATATTTGTGTCCTTCGGGGTGCAATTGGTTGTGTGTTGGACTCGTGTCACATGCGTATCCTAGATCTAGTGGGATACGGTGTGATACTCTCCAATTTGGTGTGTTTATGTGTAGATCTAATTAATTATGCTTTAAATTATTCATTTATAACTAGTAAATATATATAGATATTATATATTATTTTAGTGTATTTATTATGGTATTTATTGTAGTAATATATTATTTTATTTGTATAAATATTGGTTTGTATATACATTATTTAGAGTGTATAATATTGTATTATTAGTATACTTTGTGTGGGTATCAATTGGGATTTAATTTGATTCCTAAATTGTTGTATTTTATTTTCTATATTATTTGTATAGATGTCTTGTGAGGATGACCTTGGTTTGACCATGTTTGACTTTAGTTGACTTTAGAGTTGACCATAGTTGACTTTTAACTTAGAATTGATTTATTGACCTAGAAGTTGACTAGTTGACTTGTTTTCTTTTCGGGACCTTGTATTAATGTGGTATTCTATATCTCGGTCTTCGAGGTACCGAGTCAGACATCTGTGAGACTGTTCTTTGGACTTCAGGCGAGTACATTCTCTGATAGTTTCTCATTTATGATATCCTCTATGTTCGTTGTATCTAGTGTAGATATACATGTTTCTCTTGACACTATGGTTACACGGATTGGTATATCCGAATCTCGTCATGAGATGTTATTCCTTGGTATATGGTGTATATGGTGCAAGTATTGTTTTATTGGTTATCTTGTACATATACAGACACCGATTTTCGGGAGGAGTCGCTCTCTTCTTGGGGAATCTAGTGCCATAGCATACCGTAGTTGGATCTATTATACCAGTTGGGGGTGGGTAGTATTAGTATAGATATGTGATCAAATCCCTATTGAATAAAGTATTGGTAAGCGAATAGTGTTGATCATGCACCGCACGTATGATTAGTCAGGCCGCATTGTATCTTGCCCAAGCCGATCACATGTTAAGCTAGTACTCACACACTTAGTCATTAGTATTATTGTTTTATTGGCATATTGTTCATTATTATATTTCTTTCCAGTATTTCCTTATTGTCTATATATCTCTTGTATCTATTGTGCATCTTGTTTATCCACAGCTATTTACTGTTACATAGTTTTTATCATGGATTAGAACTGCTGTTAGAGATGTACTCTGCTCCTTTCCTGACTGGATATATTTTTCCAGATGACACTGAGGAGTACCCTACCTATTATGGACCCCAGGATGTTGTGGGTTTAGATTCTGAGACCCTGGCTCAAGAGGGACTTATCCCAACTGAGACAGTTGACCTTGGAGTGTAGCTTTGTAGTATGATAGTATTCTTTTGTACTGGATTTGTCTCCAGCTTATTTTGTTACTCTTCAGACTCATTGATGTATTATTTTAAACTCATGAGTTGTATGATGACTATTCTATTCTTATCTGATTCGTGCTCATTCTATCTTAGTTCTGTGATTGAGTATTCTATCATTATTGGTGGTTCATTACATTAGATAGACTATCTAGACAGCGTTCTACCGCCGATTCTGCGGCGTAGGCTGGGCGTTGTTTCCGACTAGTATCCTTACACCGGGTACGGGTCGTGACACATTTTTGGTGGTGGCCCATGCAGGTCTATCTTCACAAGTATGTGATGTCGTGGTAGTGCGACAACTTAGTTGTACTACTGTGAGCCTGCGATAGGATATAGGATATAGGCTGAGATACTCAATCACATCTAGGAAAATTCTTTTGATTCAACTATTCTCCTTTGACATTGATACTTGAACCCTTAAACTGTCCTTTCCTTGATGTCTTACATTTTGTGCCATATTGATTCTTTCTTTCGCTTTGTCTCAGGATGCCGCCTAAGACTAGATCACAACAGGGGAGAGCAGCTTCTGAGAGGTCTGCGACATCCCGAGGGCCTATACCAGTCACTTCTCCGGTGATTGGAGTGTCAGCTGCTTTCGGAGGTCCACCACCTACTCAGAGGACTATGCCAGCTGTATCTGAGGGGCTTCCACCTCCACCTTCTGTGCCAGCAGAGGCATCACAGATATTTACACTGTTTCGTGAGATGCTCGAGGCACAGAGGGCTCAGTCAGAGGCAAATCAGAGGCAGACCGACGTTCTACGGCAGAGCATCGAGAGTGCTCATCAGCTTGCTCGTGCTGTAGTTGAGAGAGGAGTTCCGATCCAGCAGCAGGTTGTTCCTCAGGTTGCTCAACTTCGGCCAGGCAACATTCAGGACTTCAAGAAACTGGAGCCTAGGGTTTTCAAAGGGACGGAGGGCATCGTCTATGCTGATGATTGGCTCGAGGACATTGAGCGTCTTATGAGGGTGTCCCATCTTTCTGAAGATCTGAAGGTTGAGGCGGTAGGACTTCAACTGTTCGACGTCGCTCGCACTTGGTTCAGGAATGAGCCAGTTCTGGTTGACGTAGGACAATCTTGGGAGGTATTCAAGGACCTTTTCAAGAAGAAGTTTTTCGCTCGGATAGACAGGCTTGACTTGGGGAGACAATTTGAGAGTCTCATTCAGGGGAGCATGTCTGTGGAGGAATACGCTGCGGAGTTCGGTAGGTTGAGCCGATTTGCAGAGTACTTGGTGAGGGAGCCGGAGGTTCGAGCTATTCATTTCCGAGAGGGTCTAAACTATGAAGTGAAGATTCTTATTCTGTCTTTTTATGAGACATACTCGGAGATACTTGCGGAGGCACGCAAGGTTGAGCGGGATCTGGGTTTGAAGACCAAGAGAGACCGTGATTCTTTTCTGGGGGCCAACGGCAGTGCAGTATCTGCCAAACGTCCTCATTTCCAGTCCAGACCTTTCCAGCAGCCACAGCAGAACCAGACTCCAGCTAGAGCGCCTTTTCACCAGACACCTCAGCAGCAAAGATAGTTACAGCAAGCTCCATGCAACTTTTGCAAGAAGCTTGGCCACATCTGGGAAGTTTGCAGGAGGAGGCTAGGAGTTTATTTGTATTGTGGTACTGAAGGGCATCAATCGAGGGAGTGTCCTCGTCGTGCGGTTCAGGGAGCAGCTCCAGCTCCGAGGACACAGACGAGGCCACCTGCAGCAGAGCCGAGGGGACCGCTTCCGACACAGCAGTAGCATTTTGTCCAGCATCAACAGCAGGAAGGTGCTCGACAGGGACGAGCGTTTGCTATGACCGTCGAAGAGGAGGAGCCCACCGGAGATGTTATCGCAGGTTCTATTCTTCTTGATTCCATTCCAGCTTTAGCTTTGTTTGATAGTGGTGCTTCCCATAGTTTTGTATCTGTTTCTTTTGCTCTGAAGCATGGTTTGGTAGCTGAGTCTTTGCTTAGGACTTGCAAGATCATGACCGGGGGAGGCATTATCCTGGTTAATAATATTTGCAAGGATCAGAGAGTTACTCTGGGAGGCCGGGAGTTGAGTGCGTGTCTACTTGTAATGCCACTTCCGAGCTACGAAATTGTACTTGGGATGGATTGGTTGAGTAGGCACCATGCTAGCATAGACTGTAGAGGAGGTATAGTTTTGTTTGGTCCGCCAGGAGAGCCAGAGTTCGAGTTTGCTAGAGGAGCTGCGGAGCAGGGGGAAGGCATTATTTGTGGAGCTATGGTGGAAGACAAGGTGTTGCCGCATCCGTTGATAGCAGAATTCTTGGATGTGTTTCCTGAGGAATTGCCAGGATTGCTACCAGATCGAGATATTGAATTTTTTATAGACTTGGTGCCAAGTGCAGAACCAATTTCGTAACATGTCTATAGAGTAAACAACAGCGAGCTGGTCGAGTTGAAGAAGCAGGTGGACGAATTGCAGGATAAGGGGTTTATCAGATCGAGTTCTTCACCATGGGGAGCCCCGGTATTGTTTGTACCGAAGAAGGATGGATCGTTGCGTATGTGCATTGATTACAGGGCTTTGAATAATCTCACTATCAAGAATAAGTATCCTTTGCCACGGATTGATAATCTGTTTGATCAGTTGAGTGGTGCGAAGGTATTTTCTAAGATAGATTTGAGATCAGGCTACCATCAGGTGAAGGTGAAGCCAGAGGACATACCGAAGACTGCTTTTAGAACTCGATATGGTCAGTTCGAGTTTATGGTGATGCCGTTTGGTTTGACTAATGCACCGACGGTATTTATGAACTTGATGAACAAGGTGTTCCACCAGTACCTTGACAAGTTCGTGGTGGTGTTCATCGACGACATACTCATATACTCGAGGACACCGGAGGAGCATAAGGAGCATTTGAGGATTGTGTTGGATGTGCTGAGGAAGGAGAAGTTGTATGGGAAGTTGTCCAAATGTGAGTTTTTTCTGGACAAGGTAGAATTTTTTGGGCATGTTGTGACTGGTGATGGTATTTCAGTGGATCCGATGAAGATTTCAGCAGTAGAATCTTGGAAGACTCCGAGTTTGGTAGCAGAGATCAGGAGTTTCTTGGGATTGGCAGGCTATTACAGAAAGTTTGTGCAAGATTTTTCGAGGATTGTCGAGCCGATGACCAGACTCACAAGGAAGGATGTGGAGTTTGTTTGCACGGAGGATTGCCAGGTTGCTTTTGAAGAGTTGAAGAAGAGGTTGACGTCTGCTCCTATTTTGACGTTGCCATCAGGGTCCGGAGGTTTCACTATTTATAGTGATGCATCGGGAAAGGGTTTAGGTTGTGTTCTTCAGCAGCATGGAAAAGTGATTGCCTATGCATCCAGGCAATTGCGTCCTCATGAAAAGAACTATCCTACCCATGATTTGGAGTTGGCAGCCATCATCTTCGCCCTGAAGTTGTGGAAACATTATTTGTACGGAGAGCGTGTGGAGATCTTCACAGACCACAAAAGCTTGAAGTACGTTTTCACGTAGAAGGAGTTGAACATGAGGCAGCATCGGTGGTTGGAACTGATGAAGGATTTTGATATCTCTTTGCAATATCATCCTGGAAAAGCCAATGTAGTTGCCGATGCTTTGAGTAGGTATCCGGTAGCTATGTTCTTAACGCAGGATCGATATTTGTTGGAGGACTTGGAGAGCTTGGGCATTGAGGTGATTGTTCCTGGGTGTACTATACAGATGTGGGGATTACAGATACACTTAGATTTGATGGACAGGATTAAGGCAGCACAGTATGATGATGTATCTTTGAGGAGTATCAGAGCTCAGGTGAGAGCAGGATTGGAGGATGATTTCACTATTGCAGAGGATGGATCTTTGAGGTATGGAGTTAGATTGTGTGTGCCTAGTGGGGAGTTACGAGAGGAGGTGTTGCAGGAAGCACATCGCTCTCAGTATTCCATACATCCAGGTGCTAACAAGATATATCGGGATATGCTAGAGAGTGTGTGGTGGTATGGCATGAAGAGGGAAGTGGCACAGTTTGTATCCAGATGCTTAGTGTGCCAGCAGGTGAAAGCCGAGAGGCAGAGGCCAGGAGGGTTACTTCAGCCATTACCCATTCCAGAGTGGAAGTGGGAATACATTACTATAGATTTTGTGTCCGGACTTCCACGATCTCCAGGAGGGAAAGACGCGATTTGGGTCATTGTTGATAGGTTGACCAAGTCGGCCCACTTTTTGCCTTTCAAGGTGGGTTTGTCTACGGAGAAGCTGGCAGAGATGTATGTGAGGCAGATCGTTAGGATACATGGAGTTTCCGTCAGCATAGTCTCAGATCGGGATAGTCGTTTCATTTCTCATTTCTGGAGGAGTTTACAGGAGAGTTTGGGCACTCAGCTCAAGTTCAGTACTGTATATCATCCCCAGACAGATGGGCAGTCTGAGCGGACTATCCAGACTCTCGAGGATATGTTGCGCACTTGTGTACTAAATTTCGGGGATTTTTGGGAGGACCATTGTCACTACCACATTTTAGGAAAAAGGGTATTTTAGTAATTTCCTATTTAAATAAATATTGTGCATGGTAAATAATTTTTGTTGTATTATTTAATTGTTGCTGGATGTTATTTAATTATTTTAGACTTATTTTAGTGGACCCAACTAGTGTAGTTTGGACCCATGGACCAACATGAATTAAATAGTTAGATTTGGCCCATTTAGAAAGCCCATAGTTAAGGAGATGGATTAAATTAATTAAGTGATTAGACTAGAAGCTTCCTTCCTTAATTATTTCTTCATGAGAGGCCCCAAGGGGTACATTGGACATTTTATAATTGCTTGGGAGAGGGGCAAGGCCGGCCTATTAAAAGAGGGAGGAAATTTCTTTCTCCTCTCATTCTCATTCCAAATCTAGATCTAGAATTTCTCACTCCCAAATTCCCTCCATTCCCATTCCAATTCCCTACCAAATTCATTCCAAATTCTTTCCAATTCACCATTAGAGAAGGAGGAAGCAAGGATCTAGAAGAAGGAAGCAAGGATCTACAAAGAGGAGCAAGGATCTACAATTTGGAAGCAAGTTCTTCTCAATTGGAGGTTTCATTGGGAATCCATCTCCCAATAGGTATAATTCAGATTTTCCCATTTAAATAGCTTCTAAATCTGAGATTTAATCATGTAAAATCAACCTATATGTATGTACTACCCATAGGACTTTGTTTTGTGTTCATAGGAGATCCATGGAGAAAGTTATGGTGCTTTTTGTGTTAATTTTGTTGGAATTCCGAATTTACATTTTGTTATGTGTATCAATTGATCCTATAGATCAATTGGACATGAGCTTATGTGTTTGGGGCTAGTGTCATGTCCATAATTTGGTACATGTGGTTCGTATCCCAACTATTTGGTGATACGTGTCATTTTGGGGGTTTTCCCTCCGACACGGGGCTTTGAACATGTCGTATTTTGACACGGACACATAGATCTACTTTTAACACTTTAATTTATTCATAAATATTATTTGTGATTTGTTTGTATCCTTCGGGGTACAATTGGTTGTGTGTTGGACTCGTGTCACATGCGTATCCTAGATCTAGTGGGATACGGTGTGATACTCTCCAATTGTGTGGATTTTTGAATAGATCTAATTATGTATGGTTTAAATTCTTCAATTATAATTAGTAAATATATATAGATATTATATATTTATTTTGTGTATTTATTATATTAATTATTGTAGCATAGATCTATATATTTTTTTGTGTGCTAATATGATGTACAAATATAATATGTAGCTTTCTTGCATGTAATTATATATGTACTTATGTTAATAGTATAAATTATACATAAATATTTTATAAAATATATTTATGTGTTTAATTGTGTAATTATATTATTTATAATTATTATGTAATTATTTGTATATTAATGTATATATTTTAGGTGTGCTTCTAGCCATGTAAAATATGAACATTAATATGTGCATGTGTTGTAACTATTGGTATTTAATTATAAGTTTATATGTGCATATATATATAAGTATATAATTATTTATTTATATATATGTATTGTGATTATTATTATATATATATATTTATATATATATATATTTTTTTATATTTTTATTTGTTTTGGTGACAGTGGGTTTGTGACAGTGAAACTGTCGCTAAATAGGCGGGTCAGCAGCAGCCGCTGTAGCCCACTGTGCATTAATGACAGTTGTCATTAATGCTGCGGGCGGGATCTTAGCAGCAGTGGCGACAGTTTTCGGTGATAGTTGATTAACTGTCACCAATGCAGCAGCAGTGAGTTTTATTACACAGTGGCTTTTGCGATATTTTCTGTGACAGTTGAGACTGTCACTATAAGCTGTTTTAATTAAATTGTATTTTTAACTCCCTGTTTTCAGTGACGCTTTGGCAGTTTTAAATTATATTTTATATATTATTATTGTATATATATATATGTGTATATATATGTGTTTTGTGAGGTATAATATTTGTAATAATATATTATGTTATTTGTATACATATTGGTTTGTATATATATTATTTTAGGGTATATATTATTTGTATTAGTAGTATACTTTGTGTGAGTATGATTTGGGATCTAATTTTTATTCCTAAATTGTTGTATTTTATTTCTATATTATTTATATAGATTTCTTATGAGGTTGACCTTGGTTTGACCATGTTTGACTTTAGTTGACTTTAGAGTTGACCATAGTTGACTTTTGACTTAGAATTTATTTATTGACCTAGGAGTTGACTAGTTTGACTTGTTCTCTTTCCGGGACCTTGTTTTAATGTGGTAATCCATATCTAGGTCTTCGAGGCACCGAGTCAGACATCTGTGAGACTTTTTCATTGGATTTCAGGCGAGTACATTCTCTGATAGTTTCTCATTTATGATATCCTCTATGTTCGTTGTATCTAGTGTAGATTTACATGTTTTTCTCGACACTATGGTTACACGGATTGGTATATCCAGATCTCGTCATGAGATGTTATTCCTTGGTATATGGTGTATATGGTGCAAGTATTGTTTCATTGGTTATCTTGTACATGTACAGACACCGATTCTCGGGGAGACTAGCTATCTTCTTGGGGAATCTAGTGCCATAGCATACCATGGTTGGATCTATTATACCAGTTGGGGGTGGGGAGTATTAGTATAGATATGTGATCAAATCCCTATTGAATAAAGTATTGGTAAGCGAATAGTGTTGATCATGCACCGCACGTATGATTAGTCAGGCCGCATTGTATCTTGCCCAAGCCGATCACATGTTAAGCTAGTACTCACACACTTAGTCATTAGTATTATTATTTCATTGGCATATTGTTCATTATTGTATTTCTTTCCAGTATTTCCTTATTGTCTATATATCTCTTGTATCTATTTTGTGCATCTTGTTTATCCACAGCTATTTACTGTTACATAGTTTTTATCATGAATTAGAACTGCTGTTAGAGATGTACTCTGCTCCTTTCCTGACTGGATATATTTTTCCAGATGACACTGAGGAGTACCCTACCTATTATGGACCCCAGGATGTTGTGGGTTTAGATTCGGAGACCCTGGCTCAAGAGGGACTTATCCCAACTGAGACAGTTGACCCTGGAGTGTAGCTTGTAGTATGGTAGTATTCTTTTGTACTGGATTTGTCTCCAGCTTATTTCTGTTACTCTTCAGACTCATTGATGTATTATTTTAAACTCATGAGTTGATGACTATTCTATTCTTATCTGATTCGTGTTCATTCTATCTTAGTTCTATGATTGAGTACACTATCTTTTGGTGGTTCATTATATTAGATAGACTTTCTAGACAGCGTTCTACCGCCGATTCTGCGGCGTAGGCTGGCCGTTGTTTCCGATTAGTACCCTTACCCCGGGTGCGGGTCGTGACACATTTTTGGTGGTGGCCCATGCAGGTCTAGCTTCACAAGTATGTGATGTCGTGGTAGTGCAACAACTTAGTTGTACTACTGCGAGCCTGCAATAGGATATAGGGAATAGGCTGAGATACTCAATCACATCTAGGAAAATTCTTTTGATTCAACTATTCTCCTTTGACATTGATACTTGAACCCTTAAACTGTCCTTTCCTTGATGTCTTACATCTTGTGCCAAATTGATTCTCATTCCGTCTTCTTATGAGACATACTCGGAGATACTTGCGGAGGCACGCAAGGTTGAGCGGGATCTGGGTTTAAAGACCAAGAGAGACCGTGATTCTTTTCTGGGGGCCAACGGCAGTGCAGTATCTGCCAAACGTCCTTATTTCCAGTCCAGACCTTTCCAGCAGCCACAGCAGAACCAGACTCCAGCTAGAGCGCCTTTTCACCAGGCACCTCAGCAGCAGAGGCAGTTACAGCAGGCTCCATGCAACTTCTGCAAGAAGCCCGGCCACATCTGGGAAGTTTGCTGGAGGAGGCTAGGAGTTTGTTTGTATTGTGGTACTGAAGGGCATCAATCGAGGGAGTGTCCTCGTTGTGCAGTTCAAGGAGCAGCTCCAGCTCCGAGGACACAGACGAGACCACCTGCAGCACAGCCGAGGGGACCGCTTCCGACACAGCAGCAGCGTTTTGTCCAGCATCAACAGCAGGGAGGTGCTCGACAGGGATAAGCGTTTGCTATGACCGTCGAAGAGGAGAAACCCCCCGGAGATGTTATCGCAGGTTCTATTCTTCTTGATTCCATTCCAGCTTTAGCTTTATTTGATAGTGGTGTTTCCCATAGTTTTGTATCTGTTTCTTTTGCTCTGAAGCATGGTTTGGTAGCTGAGTCTTTGCTTAGGACTTGCAAGATCATGACCGGGGGAGGCATTATCCTGGTTAATGATATTTGCAAGGATCGGAGAGTTACTTTGGGAGGCCGGGAGTTGAGTGCGTGTCTACTTGTAATGCCACTTCCAAGCTATGACATTGTACTTGGGATGGATTGGTTGAGTAGGCACCGTGCTAGCATAGACTGTAGAGGAGGTAGAGTTTTGTTTGGTCCGCCAGGAGAGCCAGAGTTCGAGTTTACTAGAGGAGCTGCGGAGCAGGAAGAAGGCATTAGTTTTGGAGCTATGGTAGAAGACAAGGAGTTGCCACATCCGTTGATAGCAGAATTCTTGGATGTGTTTCCTGAGGAATTGCCAGGATTGCCACCAGATCGAGATGTTGAATTTTTTATAGATTTGGTGCCAGGTGCAGAACCAATTTTGCAACATGTCTATAGAGTAAACAACAGCGAGCTGGTCGAGTTAAAGAAGCAGGTGGACGAATTGCAGGATAAGGGGTTTATCAGATCGAGTTCTTCATCGTGGGGAGTCCCGGTATTGTTTGTACCGAAAAAGGATGGATCGGTGCACATGTGCATTGATTACAGGGCTTTGAATAATCTCACTATCAAGAATAAGTATCCTTTGCCACGGATTGATGATCTGTTTGATCAGTTGAGTGGTGCGAAGGTATTTTCTAAGATAGATTTGAGATCAGGCTACCATCAAGTGAAGGTGAAGCCGGAGGACATACCGAAGACTGCTTTTAGAACTCGGTATGGTCAGTACGAGTTTATGGTGATGCCGTTTGGTTTGACTAATGCACCAGCGGTATTTATGAACTTGATGAACAAGGTGTTCCACCAGTACCTTGACAAGTTCATGGTGGTGTTTATCGACGACATACTCATATACTCGAGGACACCGGAGGAGCATGAGGAGCATTTGAGGATTGTGTTGGATGTGCTGAGGAAGGAGAAGCTGTATGGGAAGTTGTCCAAATATGAGTTTTTCTTGGACAAGGTAGAATTCTTGGGGCATGTTGTGACTGGTGATGGTATTTCAGTGGATCCGAAGAAGATTTCAGCAGTGGAATCTTGGAAGACTCCGAGTTCAGTAGCAGAGATCAGGAGTTTCTTGGGATTGGCAGGCTATTACAGGAAGTTTGTGCAAGATTTTTCGAGGATTGCCGAGCCGATAACCAGACTCACAAGGAAGGATGTGGAGTTTGTTTGGACGGAGGATTGCCAGGTTGCTTTTGAGGAGTTGAAGAAGAGGTTGACGTTTGCTCCTATTTTGACGTTGCCATCAGGGTCCGGAGGTTTCACTATTTATAGTGATGCATCGGGGAAGGGTTTAGGTTGTGTTCTTCAGCAGCATGGGAAAGTGATTGCCTATGCATCCAGGCAATTGCGTCCTCATGAAAAGAACTATCCTACCCATGATTTGGAGTTGGCAGCTGTCATATTTGCCCTGAAGTTGTGGAAACATTATTTGTACGGAGAGCGTGTGGAGATCTTCACAGACCACAAAAGCTTGAAGTACGTTTTCACGCAGAAGGAGTTGAACATGAGGCAGCGTCGGTGGTTGGAATTGATGAAGGATTTTGATATCTCTTTGCAATATCATCCTGGGAAAGCCAATGTAGTTGCCGATGCTTTGAACAGGTATCCGGTAGCTATGTTCTTAACGCAGGATCGATATCTGTTGGAGGACTTGGAGAGCTTGGGCATTGAGGTGATTGTTCCTGGTGGTGCTATGCAGATGTGGAGATTGCAGATATACTCAGTTTTGATGGACAGGATCAAGGCAGCACAGTATGATGATGTATCCTTGAGGAGTATCAGAGCTCAAGTGAGAGCAGGATTGGAGGATGATTTTACTATTGCAGAGGATGGATCCTTGAGGCATGGAGTTAGATTGTGTGTGCCTAGTGGAGAGTTGCGCGAGGAGGTGTTGCAGGAAGCGCATCGCTCTCAGTATTCCATACATCCAGGTGCTAACAAGATGTATCGGGATATGCGAGAGAGTGTGTGGTGGTATGGCATGAAGAGGGAAGTGGCACAGTTTGTATCCGGATGCTTAGTGTGCCAGCAGGTGAAAGCCGAGAGGCAGAGGCCAGGAGGGTTACTTCAGCCATTACCCATTCCAGAGTGGAAGTGGAAACACATTACTATGGATTTTGTGTCCGGACTTCCACGATCTCCAGGAGGGAAAGACGCGATTTGGGTCATTGTTGATAGATTGACCAAGTCGGTCCACTTTTTGCCTTTCAAGGTGGGTTTGTCTACGGAGAAGCTGGCAGAGATGTATGTGAGGCAGATCGTTAGGATACACGCAGTTTCCGTCAGCATAGTCTCAGATCGAGATAGTCGTTTCACTTCTCATTTCTGGAGGAGTTTGCAGGAGAGTTTGGGCACTCAGCTCAAGTTCAGTACTACATATCATCCCCAGACAGATGGGCAGTCAGAGAGGACTATCCAGACTCTCGAGGATATGTTGCGCACTTGTGTACTAGATTTCGGGGGTTCTTGGGAGGACCATCTCCATTTGGTAGAGTTTGCTTACAACAACAGTTACCAGGCCAGTATAGAGATGTCACCTTTTGAAGCTCTATATGGTCGGAGGTGTCGTACTCCTTTGTCTTGGGACGATGTTGGAGAGAGAATTTTGCTTGGGCCAGAGATGGTTGTGGATGCAGCGGAGAAGGTTCATTTGATCAGAGACAGACTTCGAGTGGCGCAGGACAGACAGCGGCATTGGGCCGATAGCCATCGGAGACCTTTGGAGTTTGAGGTATAGTTTAGATTTTGTTTGTGCTTGTTCTTGTTTGTTATAGATTAAGTTCTTAAGATGGTGTTTTGTTCTAGGTGGGTGGTTTGGTGTTTCTGAGGATTTCTCCGACACGAGGCACGATTCGCTTCGGTGGAAGCGGAAATCTTAGTCCGTGATTCATCGGACCTTTCACTATTCTAGAGAGGGTCGGTGCAGTTGCTTATAGACTAGACTTGCCACCTGCATTGGAGGGAGTGCACAACGTGTTTCATGTGTCGCAGTTGAGACGATACGTGGCAGATCCTAGTCATGTATTGGATCACTCGGAGATAGAGGTGGGCCCTACTCTTAGCTATCCAGAGCAGCCAGTTGAGATTCTGGATCAGAGAGAGAAGGTGCTGAGGAACCAGACTATTTCTTTGGTGCGCATCGCATGGAGGCATCACTCTCCGGGGGAGTCTACCTGGGAGAGAGAGGATGACATGCGAGAGCGTTATCCATATTTGTTTGTACCTTGAGGTATGTTATTTCTAGTTATGTTCTGTTCATTGTTATGTTCTGTTCATTAGTTAGTTGTGATTCTTTAGTTCTGTTCTGTATTTTTTTGGGGGTAGTTTTCGTCTTTGAATTTCGAGGACGAAATTATTTTAAGGAGGCTAGACTTGTCACTACCACATTTTAGGAAAAAGGGTATTTTAGTAATTTCCTATTTAAATAAATATTGTGCATGGTAAATAATTTTTGTTGTATTATTTAATTGTTGTTGGATGTTATTTAATTATTTTGGACTTATTTTAGTGGACCCAACTAGTGTAGTTTGGACCCATGGACCAACATGAATTAAATAGTTAGATTTGGCCCATTTAGAAAGCCCATAGTTAAGGAGATGGATTAAATTAATTAAGTGATTAGACTAGAAGCTTCCTTCCTTAATTATTTCTTCATGAGAGGTCCCAAGGGGTACATTGGACATTTTACAATTGCTTGGGAGAGGGGCAAGGCCGGCCTATTAAAAGAGGGAGAAAATTTCTCTCTCCTCTCATTCTCATTCCAAATCTAGATCTAGAATTTCCCACTCCCAAATTCCCTCCATTCCCATTCCAATTCCCTACCAAATTCATTCCAAATTCTTCCCAATTCACCATTAGAGAAGGAGAAAGCAAGGATCTAGAAGAAGGAAGCAAGGATCTACAAAGAGGAGCAAGGATCTACAATTTGGAAGCAAGTTCTTCTCAATTGGAGGTTTCATTGGGAATCCATCTCCCAATAGGTATAATTCAGATTTTTCCATTTAAATAGCTTCTAAATCTGAGATTTAATCATTTAAAATTAACCTATATGTATGTACTACCCATAGGACTTTGTTTTGTGTTCATAGGAGACCCATGGAGAAAGTTATGGTGCTTTTTGTGTTAATTTTGTTGGAATTCCGAATTTACATTTTGTTATGTGTATCAATTGATCCTATAGATCAATTGGACATGAGCTTATGTGTTTGGGGCTAGTGTCGTGTCCATAATTTGGTACATGTGGTTCGTATCCCAACTATTTGGTGATACGTGTCATTTTGGGGGTTTTCCCTCCGACATGGGCTTTGAACATGTCGTATTTTGACACGGACACATAGATCTACTTTTGACACTTTGATTTATTCATAAATATTATTTGTGATTTGTTTGTATCCTTCGGGGTGCAATTGGTTGTGTGTTGGACTCGTGTCACATGCGTATCCTATATCTAGTGGGATACGGTGTGATACTCTCCAATTGTGTGGATTTTTGAATAGATCTAATTATGTATGGTTTAAATTCTTCAATTATAATTAGTAAATATATATAGATATTATATATTTATTTTGTGTATTTATTATAGTAATTATTGTAGCATAGATCTATATATTTTTGTGTGTGCTAATATGATGTACAAATATAATATGTAGCTTTCTTGCATGTAATTATATATGTACTTATGTTAATAGTATAAATTATACATAAATATTTTATAAAATATATTTATGTGTTTAATTGTGTAATTATATTATTTATAATTATTATATAATTATTTGTATATTAATGTATATAGTTTAGGTGTGCTTCTAGCCATGTAAAATATGAACATTAATATGTGCATGTGTTGTAACTATTGGTATTTAATTATAAGTTTATATGTGCATATATATATAAGTATATAATTATTTATTTATATATATGTATTGTGATTATTATTGTATATATATATATATATATATATATATATATATATATATATATATATATATATATATATATATATATATATATATATATATATTTATATTTTTATTTGTTTTGGTGACAGTGGGTTTGTGACAGTGAAACTGTCGCTAAATAGGCGGGTCAGCAGCAGCCGCTGTAGTCCACTGTGCATTAATGACAGTTATGTCATTAATGCTGCGGACGGGATCTTAGCAGCAGTGGCGACAGTTTTCGGTGACAGTTGATTAACTGTCACCAATGCAGCAGCAGTGGGTTTTATTACACAGTGGCTTTTGCGATATTTTCTGTGACAGTTGAGACTGTCACTATAAGCTGTTTTAATTAAATTGTATTTTTAACTCCCTGTTTTCAGTGACGCTTTGGCAGTTTTAAATTATATTTTATATATTATTTTTGTATATATATATATATGTGTATATATATGTGTTTTGTGAGGTATAATATTTGTAATAATATATTATGTTATTTGTATACATATTGGTTTGTATATATATTATTTTAGGGTATATATTATTTGTATTAGTAGTATACTTTGTGTGAGTATGATTTGGGATCTAATTTTTATTCCTAAATTGTTGTATTTTATTTCTATATTATTTATATAGATTTCTTGTGAGGTTGACCTTGGTTTGACCATATTTGACTTTAGTTGACTTTAGAGTTGACCATAGTTGACTTTTGACTTAGAATTTATTTATTGACCTAGGAGTTGACTAGTTTGACTTGTTCTCTTTCCGGGACCTTGTTTTAATGTGGTAATCCATATCTAGGTCTTCGAGGCACCGAGTCAGACATCTGTGAGACTTTTTCATTGGATTTCAGGCGAGTACATTCTCTGATAGTTTCTCATTTATGATATCCTCTATGTTCGTTGTATCTAGTGTAGATTTACATGTTTCTCTCGACACTATGGTTACACGGATTGGTATATCCGGATCTCGTCATGAGATGTTATTCCTTGGTATATGGTGTATATGGTGCAAGTATTGTTTCATTGGTTATCTTGTACATGTACAGACACCGATTCTCGGGGAGACTAGCTATCTTCTTGGGGAATCTAGTGCCATAGCATACCATGGTTGGATCTATTATACCAGTTGGGGGTGGGGAGTATTAGTATAGATATGTGATCAAATCCCTATTGAATAAAGTATTGGTAAGCGAATAGTGTTGATCATGCACCGCACGTATGATTAGCCAGGCCGCATTGTATCTTGCCCAAGCCGATCACATGTTAAGCTAGTACTCACACACTTAGTCATTAGTATTATTGTTTCATTGGCATATTGTTCATTATTGTATTTCTTTCCAGTATTTCCTTATTGTCTATATATCTCTTGTATCTATTTTGTGCATCTTGTTTATCCACAGCTATTTACTGTTACATAGTTTTTATCATGGATTAGAACTGCTGTTAGAGATGTACTCTGCTCCTTTCCTGACTGGATATATTTTTCCAGATGACACTGAGGAGTACCCTACCTATTATGGACCCCAGGATGTTGTAGGTTTAGATTCGGAGACCCTGGCTCAAGAGGGACTTATCCCAACTGAGACAGTTGACCCTGGAGTGTAGCTTATAGTATGGTAGTATTCTTTTGTACTTGATTTGTCTCCAGCTTATTTTTGTTACTCTTCAGACTCATTGATATATTATTTTAAACTCATGAGTTGATGACTATTCTATTCTTATCTGATTCGTGTTCATTCTATCTTAGTTCTGTGATTGAGTACACTATCTTTTGGTGGTTCATTATATTAGATAGACTCTCTAGACAGCGTTCTACCGCCGATTCTGCGGCGTAGGCTGGGCGTTGTTTCCGACTAGTACCCTTACCCCAGGTACGGGTCGTGACAACCATCTCCATTTGGTAGAGTTTGCTTACAACAACAGTTACCAGGCCAGTATAGAGATGTCACCTTTTAAAGCTCTATATGGTCGGAGGTGTCGTACTCCTTTGTCTTGGGACGATGTTGGAGAGAGAGTTTTGCTTGGGCCAGAGATGGTTGTGGATGCAGCGGAGAAGGTTTAGTTGATCAGAGACAGACTTCGAGTGGCGCAGGACAGATAGCGGCATTGGGCCGATAGCCATCGGAGACCTTTGGAGTTCGAGGTATAGTTTAGATTTTGTTTGTGCTTGTTCTTGTTTATTATAGATTAAGTTCTTAAGATGGTGTTTTGTTCTAGGTGGGTGGTTTGGTGTTTCTGAGAATTTCTTCGACACGAGGCACGATTCGCTTCAGTGGAGGCGAAAAGCTTAGTCCGCGATTCATCGGACCTTTCACTATTCTAGAGAGGGTCGGTGCAGTTGCTTATAGACTAGACTTGCCACCTGCATTGGAGGGAGTGCACAACGTGTTTCATGTGTCGCAGTTGAGACGATACGTGGCAGATCCTAGTCATGTATTGGATCACTCAGAGATAGAGGTGGGTACTACTCTTAGCTATCCAGAGCAGCCAGTTGAGATTCTGGATCGGAGAGATAAGGTACTGAGGAACCAGACTATTCCTTTGGTACGCGTCGCATGGAGGCATCACTCTCCGGGGGAGTCTACCTGGGAGAGAGAGGATGACATGCGAGAGCGTTATCCATATTTGTTTGTACCTTGAGGTATGTTATTTTCTAGTTATGTTCTGTTCATTAGTTAATTGTGATTCTTTAGTTCTGTTCTGTGATTTTCTGGGGGTAGTTTTTATCTTTGAATTTCGAGGACAAAATTATTTTAAGGAGGGTAGACTTGTCACTACCACATTTTAGGAAAAAGGGTATTTTGGTAATTTCCTATTTAAATAAATATTGTGCATGGTAAATAATTTTTGTTGTATTATTTAATTGTTGTTGGATGTTATTTAATTATTTTGGACTTATTTTAGTAGACCCAACTAGTGTAGTTTGGACCCATGGACCAACATGAATTAAATAGTTAGACTTGGCCCATTTAGAAAGCCAATAGTTAAGGAGATGGATTAAATTAATTAAGTGATTAGACTAGAAGCTTCCTTCCTTAATTATTTCTTCATGAGAGGCCCCAAGGGGTACATTGGACATTTTACAATTGCTTGGGGAAGGGGGCATGGCCGGCCTATATTAGAGGGGGGGAAATTTCTCTCTCCTCTCATTCTCATTCCAAATCTAGATCTAGAATTTTCCACTCCCAAATTCCCTCCATTCCCATTCCAATTCTCCACCAAATTCATTCCAAATTCTTCCCAATTCACCATTAGAAAGTTGAGAAGCAAGGATCTAGAAGGAGGAAGCAAGGATCTACAAAGAGGAGCAAGGATCTACAATTTGGAAGCAAGTTTATCTCAATTGGAGGTTTCATTGGGAATCCATCTCCCAATAGGTATAATTCAGTTTTTTCCATTAAAATAGCTTCTAAATCTGAGATTTAATCATGTAAAATCAATCCATATGTATGTACTACCCATAGGACTTTGTTTTATGTTCATAGGAGACCCATGGAGAAAGTTATGGTTCTTTTTGTGTCAATTTTGTTGGAATTCCGAATTTACATTTTGTTGTGTGTGTCAATTGATCCTATAGATCAATTGGACATGTGCTTATGTGTTTGGGGCTTGTGTCGTGTCCATATTTGGTACATGTGGTTCGTATCCCAACTATTTGGTGATACGTGTCATTTTGGGGGTTTTCCCTCCGACACGGGGCTTTGTCCATGTCGTATTTTGACACGGACACATAGATCTACTTTTGACACTTTGATTTATTCATAAATATTATTTGTGACATGTTTGTGTCCTTCGGGGTACAATTGGTTGTGTGTTGGACTCGTGTCACATGCGTATCCTAGATCTAGTGGGATACGGTGTGATACTCTCCAATTTGGTGTGTTTATGTGTAGATCTAATTAATTATGCTTTAAATTCTTCATTTATAACTAGTAAATATATATAGATATTATATATTATTTTAGTATATTTATTATGGTATTTATTGTAGTAATATATTATTTTATTTGTATAAATATTGGTTTGTATATACATTATTTAGAGTGTATAATATTGTATTATTAGTATACTTTGTGTGGGTATCAATTGGGATTTAATTTGATTCCTAAATTGTTGTATTTTATTTTCTATATTATTTGTATAGATGTCTTGTGAGGATGACCTTGGTTTGACCATGTTTGACTTTAGTTGACTTTAGAGTTGACCATAGTTGACTTTTAACTTAGAATTGATTTATTGACCTAGAAGTTGACTAGTTGACTTGTTCTCTTTTTGGGACCTTGTATTAATATGGTATTCTATATCTAGGTCTTCGAGGTACCGAGTCAGACATCTGTGAGACTGTTCTTTGGACTTCAGGCGAGTACATTCTCTGATAGTTTCTCATTTATGATATCCTCTATGTTCGTTGTATCTAGTGTAGATATACATGTTTCTCTTGACACTATGGTTACACGGATTGGTATATCCGGATCTCGTCATGAGATGTTATTCCTTGGTATATGGTGTATATGGTGCAAGTATTGTTTCATTGGTTATCTTGTACATGTACAGACACCGATTTTCGGGAGGAGTCGCTCTCTTCTTGGGGAATCTAGTGCCATAGCATACCGTGGTTGGATCTATTATACCAGTTGGGGGTGGATAGTATTAGTATAGATATGTGATCAAATCCCTATTGAATAAAGTATTGGTAAGCGAATAGTGTTGATCATGCACCGCACGTATGATTAGTCAGGCCGCATTGTATCTTGCCCAAGCCGATCACATGTTAAGCTAGTACTCACACACTTAGTCATTAGTATTATTGTTTCATTGGCATATTATTCATTATTGTATTTCTTTCCAGTATTTCCTTATTGTCTATATATCTCTTGTATCTATTGTGCATCTTGTTTATCCACAACTATTTACTGTTACATAGTTTTTATCATGGATTAGAACTGCTGTTAGAGATATACTCTGCTCCTTTCCTGACTGGATATATTTTTCCAGATGACACTGAGGAGTACCCTACCTATTATGGACCCTAGGATGTTGTGGGTTTAGATTCTGAGACCCTGGCTCAAGAGGGACTTATCCCAACTGAGACAGTTGACCTTGGAGTGTAGCTTTGTAGTATGATAGTATTCTTTTGTACTGGATTTGTCTCCAGCTTATTTTGTTACTCTTCAGACTCATTGATGTATTATTTTAAACTCATGAGTTGTATGATGACTATTCTATTCTTATCTGATTCGTGCTCATTCTATCTTAGTTCTGTGATTGAGTATTCTATCATTATTGGTGGTTCATTACATTAGATAGACTATCTAGACAGCGTTCTACCGCCGATTCTGCGGCGTAGGCTGGGCGTTGTTTCCGACTAGTATCCTTACACCGGGTACGGGTCATGACAAACGAGCAGTAGGCGGCGTATAAGCGGAGTCTTGAAGCGCCTCTTTCCTTCTTCCTTCCAACCAACTAAGTGAGTGGCTACCATCCCGATTGGCTATCCCTTCTTTCAAGCTTCACACCCAAAAGTCTTGCATCCTTGTTTGCCCCGATCAAACGATACCAAGTAATAACTAAAAGACTACAGATAAAAAGGGAATAGACTTGGATATTATGCTTGTCAATCAAACATATGAACTTTTATCTTATTGTATGCTTGTTCGTTGCAATGTTCTATACATGCTTCAATTAAGTTAGTAGAATGCTTCTTCTATAAATTATGCTAAGTATGGAACACACCTTGTATGCGCATAATCGTTCAAGGAGGCTATGTTAAATGAATCATGAAATACTGCTTGTCTTGTACTCGTGTTGCCTCAACTATATGAACTGGTAATTAAGAAAACATATCATTCGATCACGGACAACTTGTGCACAAGGTATGTTATGAGTTCCGCGGACGGTCCCCGGGGCGCTGGGACCGATCCGATCCGGACGAAACGTATGTATAGTCGTATGTTATAGGGCAAAGTGTTATGTAGCGGGGCTCGCCACCTGCGTTGCATATCATTTGTGTCTTTAGACTATAACCCGTCCCTTTGTGGCATCATGCCAGTGATCCCTATGTATATTTAAAATCTGTTGTAAACTAACTTGTGTCTTCGTGGCAGGGAAGACATGGTAAGTATTGTGCAGGTGTTTCA
The DNA here is from genome assembly GCA_036927795.1 of Iris macrosiphon. Lineage (NCBI taxonomy): Eukaryota > Viridiplantae > Streptophyta > Magnoliopsida > Asparagales > Iridaceae > Iris > Iris macrosiphon. Next base: position 67,561 of record JAYESA010000249.1, read on the forward strand.
AACGGACAGGTAAAAGCCACCGAACGGTGGCAAGTTTATTTCAGTATTATATATATATATACTGCTGCTTGTAAAATGAACTAAGGCAAGATAGTAAGACCACAATAAATATGCATGCTTCATTAAAACAACGTGTTGATTGGTATAGTTGGGTTTAGCTCGCCTTTACCAGTACATTTCGATGTATTGACCCTCGTTGAAACAGGTTTCCCGCACTAAGGCGAACCGAGCGAGGAGCCGAAGTCGTCTTTCCGATCCAGTCCAGCTGTAGGCGCATCGTGATCGCGCCATTCTTGAAGTACTTGAAGAAAAGAGCTAGCAACCCATACATAATGCAGCTCCGTGGCAAGGCCGACATCCTGTCCGGAGGTCTTTATCATTTTGAAGTTTAGTAAAGGGATGTAATGTACAGGACTGCTATCTCATTTTGAGTCAACACTTTTGTAAGCCCGTACGGCAAATTAGCTGACTCGTTCAAGAGTTTGTAATAGATGTTCATTATCAATAAAGAGAACTTTTCCATGTTTTAAATCTGTGTTTCAATTTATCTGCGTACTCTGAATATGTGCTCGTTATGCAAAATACTCTAGCCTTATGCGGGCGCAACCCCACGCCCGCATGGCGGTCACGATTCGGGGGACGCTCCAACGATTCCACAGAATTGGGTCTTAACAGCTGGCATACAGACAGGACTTCGAATCCATGAGGATGGGACATTAAGGTGCGAAAATCGCCTATATGTTCCGAATGGGAAATTGAGACATGAGTTGATATTTGAAGCACATAGCTCCATGTACTCTATTCATCCGGGAGGAACAAAGATGTACCGAGATTTGAGGCAGTATTATTGGTGGCATGGAATGAAGAGGAAGATTGCACAATTTATGGAGAAATATTTGGTCTGTCAGCAAGTTAAGGCCGAGCATCAGAGAACTGCTGGTATGTTACCGCCGCTTCCCATACCCGAATGGAAGTGGGAACATATAACTATGAATTTCATTACAGGATTTCCAAGAAGCCCTAGTAGAAAAGATACAGTATGGGTTATTGTGGATCGACTCACTAAATCGGCATATTTTTTGCCGTTTAGAGTTGGACAGTCCACGGAACTTCTAGCCGACATGTACATACGACAGATCGTAAGATTACATGGAGTACCGGTTAGTATTGTGTCAGATCGTGACTCAAGATTTATATCCCATTTTTGGTGAAGCATGCAAGTGAGTCTTGGCACCCGACTTAAGTTTAGCACTGCTTACCATCCATAGACAGATGGTCAGTCGGAGCGCACGATTCAGATCTTGGAGGATATGCTGCGATCGTGTATGTTAGACTTCGGAGGGTCTTGGGAAGACCATTTGCACTTAGTGGAATTCTCTTACAATAACAGCTATCAGGCGAGCATCCAGATGGCACCATTCAAGGCTTTGTACGGCAGGAAGTGCAGATCACCGATATGTTGGAGTGACGTTGGCGAGCGTCAGATACTGGGTCCAGAGTTGGTGATGCAGACAGTTGAGAAGGTAAAGCAAATTCAGAATCATCTTCGTGCAGCTCAGGACAGACAGAAGCATTGGGCTGATTCATACAGACGACCTTTGGAATTCAAAGAATGAGAGCACGTATTCTTGAGGATTTTACCTACTCGAGGTACTATTCGATTTGGGAGCAGAGGCAAGCTGAGCCCAAGGTACATTGGGACATTTAATATTCTAGAGCGTATTGGTGAGGTGGCGTATCGTCTTGCATTACCCCCATCTTTAGAGGGAGTGCATGATGTATTCCATGTCTCACAGCTGAGAAGGTACATGACTGACCCAAGCCACGTAGTCGATCATTCTGAGATTGCAGTGGGCCCTAGCTTGAGATATGAAGAGCAGCCAGTTGGGATACTCGACATCAGTGAGAAGGTATTACGAGGTCAGACGATTAGACTGGTCTGAGTAGCCTGGAAACATTACTCCCCCGACGAATCTACCTGGGAACGAGAGGATATCATACGCCAACGTTAACCTCACCTATTCGAAGATGCAGGTATAACCTAAGCATTTCTTTTAGTTACCATGTTATAAATTTTCTTTAGTAGTTAATTCTTTGATTGCGAGGACGCAATCCTCTTAAGGGGGGTAGATTGTAAACACCCAGATTTTTTCAAAATTAAAAATAAATATTCAGGAAATTTTTATAATTTTTAACTAATTAAAATAAATGTTTTCTGGAATTAAATTAATTTTAAGATTTTACTAAATATTAAAATATTATAAAAATAATATTTTTGGGTGTAAAATAAAATAATATACATAGTGTAATTTTCTGGAATTTATTGGACCCCAAAATTATTTTTAAAGACCTAAAAACTAAGTTTCTCAATAAACCAAAACAAACTGAGCTGAACCCAACCGGTTTATTAATAAACCGAACCAACCAACCTGAACCGGACCCAAACCCTAGTGGGTCAGGTCGGATCCTAATCTAAAATCCGAACTCGTTAGACCCGACCCGTCTGAACCCTTCACTTTCCCCGACTCCTTCGTATTCCCCCGCCGCTGCCGTTCACCGCCCACCGCCGATGCTCCGCCTGCTCTGTCGTTAACCCGTGCCGCTTCGCCTCCCCACGCCACTCCACCTCCCTGCAACCGCCACTGTCTCCCTCTATTTAAACCCTCCCATCCACCACCATCACCGGCATCTCTCCTCTCGACCACCACCACCACAATCTCCGCCACAGCCACCTCCACTTCTTCCCTCCGGCGACACGCTGAAGGACCCCGAGCCCCCACCGCCGAGCCAAGGCACCGACGTCCTCCCTGAACAGCCCCAACAGCCGCAGCTCCGCCGTCGGCCGAGCGTCGCCGCGCCACCTCGCGTACGCGTTAAACGGTCGTTTTCGACGCCCTGTTCAGGTAAGTTTTTCTCTCTCCTCGCTGCCTTATTTTTTGAACCGTCTGCTGTGACGCGTTCGCTGTGTAACCCTCTCGAAACTCGTGTAATTTATTCGGGATATCGTGTCCTGTGTCGATCGTAAATCGCGATGCAAAAATAGGAAAATAATTTCCAATTTCTGAAAATTCAGAATTTGTCCCGAACTCCCCAGTTCACGACCGTTTTGCGACCAACCTGATAAATATTTTCAAAATCTACTTGAACAGTAATTTAGACCGTATAATCGAGATTAAAACCCTATTTTTAGTTTAATTTAATGATCTGTAGGTTGTAATTAATTCGCGGATAAAAATGACCAAAAACTTGGTTATTTAAAACCCTGATTTTTCCTGGAACTGGGTGCGCCCCGCTAAATGAGGCAACTTGGTCATGTGAGAACTTCATCGAAAGGTACACATTTCAATACGGACATGTGGGACTTCACGAAAGTTGATTTGGATGTGTGTGCACACCAGAATCAATGCGTATCCGTCGACAACACCCCGTATCGGCCCTGTTCTGAAACTCGTTGTAACTTCGTGTACGCTCGTCGTATCGAAACGAAACTTGCGTCATCGGACTCGTAGCAATACGCTGGTCCTGTGACCCAAGTTTGGTTCAATTCTGAGAACGTTGACAAAATCCCGTATCGTGGGCCCTACGACTCCACTTGACGGGTGATTTTGTGATCGGCACATCGGAATCCAGTTCTGGATATTCCATTGGGTTATTTCGTCGTTCTGGACTTTTAGACACTAAGCTTGACGAATTTGGAGAATATTGTCTTTGGCATATTTTTCGGTGCGAAGTGGGCCACATGTGGACCCCGCTTTGACCAGAAACTGTCAATTTTGCCCCTGTGTCCAAATTGGACTTATGGACAGGCAATTCTAGCTATTTGATATCTTCTGAACATGATGTTAATGATTATTTCAGCAACCGGAGGAGTACCTGCAGATCCCGCTGATACCAGAGCAGCAGTTGGAAACCAAATCACAGATAAGTGTACCTTGCCAATCTTGTAGTACTTGTTACATAATATTTCTTTGATTTATTTATATGATGTATATGTTCAACCTAGGACCGTGTGACATTGCTTAGCGTCCGAATAATATTCGGGTGTCAACGTCGTACGCGGAGTTGTGTAACGTCACCTAGAGATTGATATCGCGACCTTATACATTTTTGTACTTGCATTATCAAGTACGTCATACCATTGGACACTTGACACTGTTCATGAGATAGAATCTTCTTGAGATATTCATGGTGATTCTGTATAGGTTACAGGATTCGTGACATAGATATTACATATGCTTGGCTATCATTATGACTCGCTGCATCAGTTAGAGGTCATGATCTTGCGTGACATGGACATGAGACGTTGTGGATATGAGACGTGTAATTACATTGGGTGGGGAGAGACACACAGGCTACAGGCTGATTATATATATATAAAACCCTTATTATTGCGGTGCTCAAGACTCTAAACCCGATCTTGGCCTATTACGTGATATTACTACTACCGGCTCCCCGACACAGAGCTTGTAGTAGTCCCAGCCTGAGTTCTAGTGATGCTCTCATTTTGCATATCACTTAGCTGGTTATATAGTTTACCCTATTGATTTATTTATTTATACTGCACTTATTTGGCTTGAGTTATTCTTGTACCTTGTTATGTCCCCTGAGGACTTGGATCCGGATTATGTCCCCAGGTATAGCAGAGGAGTTCTATCTCGAGGTATACGGAGCAGGAGCAGAAGCAGGAGCAGGAGCAGACACTGGAGCTGAACCGATCCCCGAGGACGAGGTGATGGCCGAGAATTTCTCCTGAGTATCTGCTTAATCTATACTCTGTATTTGCTATTGTTAGACTCTTTCATTTCTGGTCTGTTGAACCATTGTATCAGACTTATTATCGGGTTGTTCCCCGATATACTTTATTGAGACTTAATGTTGGTTATATTTTATTATGCTGATATTGATCATATTTATCTTCTATGGATGAGATTAGATTGTGACATGTTTAGTAGACCTTTATTGTTGTTTTACAGCTTAAGTACACCTTGATGGGTCCATTAAATTGGGTTTGCCCATTAGAGTGTGATGCCGGCCATTGCCACGTATCTAGTCCCTCGGCATTTTGGGACTGGGGCGTGACAATTTCCAATTACAATAAATGTTCATCAACTAAAAAATAATACTTTAAAATATTTAATATTATTTCAAATTAGATTTGTCACACAAGTATACATTTAAAAAATTATTTAAAAATAAAAAAAATGCAAACAATAACACATGCACATTCTCGATTTCTAGTATAATATAATGAAAAGTTCAGCTTTACTGTAAAAAAATTCTTATACCCTTATATATGTTTACTAATTAAAATTATTCATTAAAGTTAATAGAGACAATTAGGTAATTTTGGAGGTAAAGTGCAAAAAACTCCTCATAAGAATCATAGTTTTAGCAAAAATACTCGTAGTTTTTTTAAAAAAAAATTCACTTTTTAATTTGGTTCAATTTACACCGAAATTGTAATAAGCTGTTAACGAAAGTTAAAAAAAATGAAAAAATAGTTATGAAATAACGATTATATACATCTAAAACCTTTAGTCTTTTTTTGATATGAATATGAATCTTACGAGGGTTTTTTGCATTTTACACATCAATAAAGTATCATTGTCAACGAGATATCAATTATAATCAGCATGTGTACTCCTATTATAATAATAATAATAATAATAATAATAATAATAATAATAATAATAATAATATATAGTATGAAGCATGAGCTAAAGATTTTTTCGTGTACAATAATAATTTCTGAACGATGTGAGACAATATTCAAATAAGGGTAGCTACGGTCATTGATCTCGAGAAAATACACCATAAAGTACAAATTTATAATAAAATTTAACTTAAAATAGATTGTACCCATATGGAAATAATACAAAATAGGTTAGGAATACATTTTCAAAATCAGCTTTCCACTTATTTTCAAAATAAAAATGGTTTGGGACCATTACGGGCTCGAATTAAGCTTTACTATTCTACAAAATCAGCTCATACATTCTGAGTGTAGAAATTCTCAAGTCCAAACTATTGCTCCTATGTTTGGGACGAAATCATCATGGGGTTCCAATTGAGTCTTGTTAATCTACAAAATGAGTTGATACATTCCAAATGTATAATCTGAAAATTGTGATGAACTATACTATTGTTGCTCTTAACAAGGTCAATCAAAATATCAAAATTCAACCACATATCACATTGTTAATTATTCGATACTGGTGCATAATGGTTTAGTGTCTACCACACGTATATGAAGTTGTAAATTTACTAGGGATCATACTAAACCATACAAATCTAAAGATTTTTTCTGTGTATAATAATAATTTCTGAACGATGTCGGACAATATTCAAATAAGGGTATCTACGATCATTGTTCTCGAAAAAATACATCATAAAGTACAAATTTATAATAAAAAATCATTTAAAATAGATTGGATCCATATGGAAATAATACAAAATAGATTAGGAGTACATTTTCAAAATCAGCTTTCCACTTATTTTCAAAACCAAAATGGTTTGGGATCATTACGGGCTCGAATTAAGCTTTACTATTCTACAAAATCAGCTCATACATTCTGAGTGTAAAAATTCTCAAGCCCAAACTATTAGTCTTATGTTTGGGACGAAATCATCATGGGGTTCCAATTGAGTCTTATTATTCTACAAAATGAGTTGATACATACCGAATGTATAATCTAAAAATTGTGATAAAGTATTATTGATGCTCTTAACAAGGTCAATCAAAATATCAAAATCCAACCACATATCACATTGTTAATTATTCGATACTGGTGCATAATGATTTAGTGTCTACCACACACATATGAAGTTGTAAATTTACTAGGGATCATACAATACCATACAAATTCGAACTACCAATTTTTACATAAGCATGTTATTGTCAATTTCACACTAACTTGTTTTTTCCTATGTTTTCACCGTTTGACATTAGTTTTGTGGTGTGCCCCTTCCTACTTAATTGGCAAATTATAATAACTTCTTGGATATGTGCATTGGAGATGTGAAAATTATCGCCAAAACATTTATTAAGTAATTATAATACATTAAATAATATTACTATTGTACATTATTATTATTTAATATTAGCTTAAAAATTAATATTAATATTCAATAAATAAATTAGTACTAATTATTTAATACTAATTTGTAGTATTTATTTTAAAAAATTAATATTAACTATCTAACGTCCCAATAATAGACGGATGTGGGTCATTTACTAAAACTATGAATCTTACAAGGATTTTTTTGCATTTTATCCATAGAAAATGTAAAGGATTATAAGAGAAGACAGTTATGGGGTATTTTGAGTACATGAGAAAAAAATTTATTAAAAGAATTGCCTCTAACGTTTACTTGTAAAGGTTAGTAGACGGGCGAAGTCATTTAACCAAACGTTCCAATAGAAGAGAGTTTAATTGATAAAAAAATTTACAATTTTTTTGTGTGTTAAAGCTATCTTTTGATCTTCCTAAATAGTTTTACAGACAGATATAAAATAATATATATAATAATACTAAAATAAGAATAATTTTAGAATAATTAAGGTACTCATCTTTAGTCTTTTTAAGTTGTCGTACTACAAATTAGAATAATTATATCAATTATATTTAATTTTTTTAAAATAATTTATGAAATATAGTGTAACACATGTGAATATATACTAGTTTACTGTTAAGGACGGACTGGTAAGACTTGGATTGAAATTGTTGTTACATTTTAAAAAGTGGTAATTAAAAACAACTTATGACAATTTTTTGTTGTTGTTGTTGACAAAATCGGTCTCAAAATTTAATTAACCTTTTGAAAACATTTTCTTTATAAGCTGCTATTAGTGTTAGCAAACAACTTCTACTGCTTTTTAAAAAGTATGAATATCTGGGATTGCATATTGAAGGGTGCTATGTTTTTTTTTCTTTTCTTAGAAAGCGGTCGGAGGTGTTTGAGAACAACTTAATATTTTTTTAAAAAGGTTAATTTATTTTTTGATTGATTTTGAAAGTAATAAAAGAGGTGCTTCCAAAAGTTTTTCCCAGCATATCAAATTTAATTTACATAAACATCCATATTATTCATTGAAGTACTTAGTGCTACATTGGATTGCAGTTATGTTTCATCTCATTTGTCCGAACATTCATTTCACGGATACCCGTTGGGCTAAACGTTTAAAAAACGTCAATTCGAACCCCATAATGAATGACACATACGAAAAAAATGTCTATCCGGAATGGAAGTTGTTTGGCTCACATATGAGGTTTGATACGAAATGGAGTCTAGAATGAAACATAAATACAATCCAAACTGTCGCTAAATACAAGTATTTTTTTTATTTCCAATAATTTTAGAATTGAAAAGAAGATTTAAACAAACATCTAACAGCTTTTGACAAAACTACCATTATATAGTATATATGCACGCGTTTTGCACGTATTTCATAGATTATTATTTGGAAGACTAAAAAATAGCTAATGTAATTATTCTAGTTTTTATTAAAATTACTTAAAAAGATTAAAAAGACATCTACCTTAATCATTTTAAATTTATCTATTCTACTATATAATGCCAAAATTAGGCTTCACCGTGAAAGTTTTTCGTTCCAAAAATACCCTTCATTAAAAACAGTAATTAAATACGTATTAAATGTATGTATGCATGCATGAGACAACTTGGAAAATGATAGTTAATAAGATATGCATGCATGCAAAGTAGGTAGTTTGGAGAATAAAACAAAAGTTAATAAAGCATGCATGCAAAGTAGGCACATGAACCCAAGAGATAAGAGAAACCTTTTATATTCCCGTCATTTAATTTCTCCCAACTTTCATGTTCCTGGCTATTATATTTCCACCTATAATAAAATTAAGAAATTGTTGGTTGCTCTTTTAATAAACTATTTTTTTTCAAGTAATATGAAATACGTGCAACGCACGTGCGTATATACTAGTTATTAATAATTAGAAAGACCAAAAGACTGCACCCGTAATGATCTAGCTGTCCCTATTAACTTTAATGAATCGTTTTAATTAGTAAATATATGCATATTTTTGGGAAAAAAAACTTTCACGATGAAGCCTTGGTAACTTTTCCTATGAATAGCAGTATAGATATATATTTATTAAACATTTTTCGAACCGTGTCCATCTTCACGGGATCCCCCAATCGTAACCAACATCTCACGACCCAACGGACTTTACTAAACAACGCTAATAACAACTTTTGACAATAACTAAATGCAACTTTTAATAAATTGAGACAACAAAAAACGAAGCCTAGGTTAATGGCAAACACAGCCCAACTGTTTCGGTTTTTTAAGACCCACCCGAGGCCTGTTCTAGGTCCAGTTTGGATGAGGCCGGGCCGGTACGGGCCGGGTCCAAAATGACAGAACCAAAGTTTAGTAAACGGCAGCTTCTGCTTATTTTTTTATTGAGAAAGTAGCTTTTGAAAGCAGAGTGGAGAGATAGTCAAAGAGTCGGCGATCAAGTAAAAGTCGGGAACAGAATAATAAATAATAAATAAAAATCCCAAATCGAGAGAGCTCGTCAATCCCAAATTTCTCCACCATTACCGACCATTTCTCCTCCTCCCGATCCGAACCCTAATTCTCTCCCAATCCCACCTGTAAGTTCCTACTTCCTTCGAATCTCGATCTCAGTTATTTGGGGGAAATCATTCGTTTTTTGCGCTCCTCTGCGTGAATCTTCGCTACTCGTGTTCTTTCTCGTTAGATTTTACGATCTCGGAAAGATTTATTAAGGAAATGAGCCTTCTTTGTGTAAATATTTGCTTATTTTCGTGCTCACCGCGAAAAATTGATGTTCCGCTATGAAAATTTCTTTTAATTCATCTAGCAATTTGAAGTCTTTTAGTTCTTCTATATTGACATTTCACGGAAGGTTAGGTTATGGAAGTTCTCCAATATAAAGGTTTGCGTTGCGCATGGGATAACAAAATAGGGTTTGTGTAAATTTTGATTCAATGCACGAATCATCGGTAATCGTGTTTTCTTGGTTAGATTATTCTTAAAGATACAATCTTGGAACAATTTGTCGAGAAAATGAGCCTTCTTTGTGTAACTATTACTTATTTTGTGCTCTCTGCCATTGTCATTGTAAATACAGAAGAGTTTGATGTCCCATTGTGAATTTCGCTGCTATTTCATCTTTGGAATTTGAAGTCATTTAGTTCTTCTATATGGAAGTCTCCTATATAAACAATTTGACCTTTGTGCATGACATATACTTCTTTTGACAAACCTTTATATTGGAGACAAAAGAGATGGTCTGAATTGTAAATGTGAAGGTCTATGGCCTGACATATATATAGGATTTTTTTGAGCAAAATGATTTTCTTTTAAGAAATAATTTAAGAGCGGTCTAGGTCTTTTTCCGATTTCTTTCGCAGATTTTGCCTGTATTCTGAAAACAAGATTTAACTAAAGAGCTCACAATTATGTTTCCGAAGTCACCTTTATTCTGAAAACAGGATTTAACTAAAGAGCTCACGTTTGAATGCACTTTTGAGACGCGACTTAACTTTCTTTTGACAAGAAGTCGCACTTGCTATATGCAATTCTTCGGGTTTGATCTACCGTTCTATATTTTTTTCTCAATTAAATAAAGGTATCTCATTTCTAAAGATGATTTCTCAAGTCACTCCGTAACTGTTCCAGGCCAAGATCTGAATATCCCTGTCTGTATTGTGCTTTGTCCCAAACAGGGCTGAAAAATACTCTGGTTTCATTCCTTCCAGACGTGCTGCACAGTGACAAGCAGCCTAATCATTGCCCTCCGATAGGTCTGCTGGTCCTGATAATCGTGTTCTTTAGTTTCCTCCCAAACCGACATAAGACCAGATACAGATCTCCTTGCATGTCCAAATCTAGCTCTGTGATATTGCCATCTATCCGAGGACACGGGGAATTCAAAGAACACATGGTCCCTGCATTCAGGCGCGACATGGCACTGACATACAAAGGTGATCTTGAGCTTAGATTCCGAACCTAGTGAGCCTCTCTCTTGTGAGGAGCCTGTTCCGGATGGGTTTATATTGGCATAGCGTCTTTTTGGTCGCAATCCCCTTTACCCACTCAAACTCAGCCCAATCAACCTCTTGAAATTGAGGTCTGAATTGGTTTAAGGCCACACGGAAGGGAATTTTTTTTTCTTCCGTTGGCATACACTCTCATTGCCAACTATCCTCCATGGCTTTCCCATCAATGTTGATATTGCTCACCTCATCCGCAATCATGTGCGTGACCTGCTGCGCCTATGTTCCACTGTCGATTTCGAATAATATAGCTAGCACGCTCCGTACTGTTCATTATCTTGAGAGCGGCCAACCCATACGGTCAACCAGGCTTCTGTGATTTAGCCAAGGGTCAACCCAGAGATTAGAGGAAGCACCATTGCCGAAGGATCGAATAATCGCCAATTTGAGGCACGACCTCTGATTTAGGATAGTCTTGAAGGTAACCGAGAAGTAGTTATTACTGTGGTGACTCCATAAATTCTCCGAGCCTAGGTACTTTATCCTCGACTACACAGAAGGGCTTACCTACCAGGAACCCGCATGCCAGTTTCAAGCAAGGTAGTCAAAGGCGCAAGGCGCACTCGAGGCGCAAAGGGTCCAAATCGTCCGAGGCGCAAGGCGCACTTAAGACGCGTGCCCGAGCGACGCGAGGCGCAAAATTTATATATATATATATATATATATATATATTCACATCAGATTTCTACATTGATAAACATGTATGCTTCAAATTTCTCCATGTCTAGGTTGCAATAACTTTGGATTGAGTGAGAGAGAAAACAGTAAACAAAAGTACATCAGTTCAAAAAACAGTCTAAAAATAGTACAACAGTTAAAAAAATAATCTAAACATGTTATTTTTTTCACAAGATTTTCAAGGCGTGCCTAGGCGCGCCTTAGCTATTCCAAGGCGCTCGGAAAAGGCGCACCTAGGCGCGCCTTAGGTGCGCTTTAAGAATTGTGCCTCGCCTGGAGTGCCCTGAGGCGCTACCCCTGCGCCTAGGAGCAAGGCGCGCCTTTGACTACACTGGTTTCAAGGAGGCAATATCCAGAAGAGTGCGAAAGGACCTAAGCTCCACTCCTTCCTTTTTAACTCTGCATATATCCTCCTAGCTAATAGCATGGATCCCTCCCCGACATATGAAGTATGCACATCTCTTCCCGATTTTAATGACGATGCTTGTAGGGATTAGAACGACGTGGAGCCAATACATCGTAACCGCTGTGATAACGACTCAAACGAGTTCGATCCTCCCCCCCAAAGGATAGCATACGAGCTTGCCAACCCTCGAGTCTTTTTTTTTTTTTAACATAATCAATAATGCCCTGACAATCCGTGTCTTTGGCGTAGTTGACAGACAAAGGCAACCCCAGATTTTAGATAGGAAGCGGACCAACGGTGATGTTCAGGAGGTTCTACCAATCATCTTGGCTCATGCAGGTACGGTTAAAGTAGACAATCTTGGTCCAACTCCTCATTTCACAACTCCAGTCCAATCTTTTTATCAGTGCCCATAATTTCAACGAACAGCTGATCATACTCCAGTCGTTGCCTTCTTGCTGTAGCAGTATCGGTGCATATGAGAGTTTCTACCTGAATGGCCATCTAGACGGAGTGTTCCATAACTTAAGGGATAACCATGGGAGGCAGAACTATATTGGCACCGTCGACAATCAATCTTGTTCAAAGTTAGATTCAGGCTGCCAACGGCGGAGAACAAGTCTACTTTCAAAAGTCCACATGCCTCCTTCTAGAACTCTATTTATATCTTCCGCAAAGTCGAATTTTATGAGGAAGAATCCATTCTGTCTAGCGACGATCTCCATCAGTCCTTTCGGCTTCCACATCGGAGCAACAAAGCCCGGTATCTAGTTGTAAAATGGTTTAGACCCCATCAATATAAGATCGTAGTATGCTTCAAATACTCTATTGTCTCTGCTAGATCATTAAAGGGTTTATCACAAGTGATTCACAACCCCTCTTCCTATTAATATCTATAGGCTCAACGTATTGTAACCCTTCCTCCTCCTGGACGGCCGCTGGCTAGCATAGGTCTACCAACGAAACATGATGCTCAACAGATACATCCACCTGATTCTTTGGAGGAGTTTTGACAAACACTTTAGGGGCCTTAAATGTGGAGCTATGATAGCTCCCAGGTTGCTCTCGTCTCCCCATCTCCTTAGCCAATCCACTTGCCGAAGGAGCCTTCGTGTCATTCCTTTTCTCCTGTTGGTATTGAGCCCTCCCCTTCTCCCTGGTCCCTAGTGGTCGCCCATTTCGAGCATGTCTGGGAAGCCTGAAATGCATCTCCCATCCACCACTTAGGAGAGACTTTCCTCTCCTTCTCCTAGTTACCATCAACCATCCATTGGAAGCTCCATGAATGTCCGACTCCCCATGTTCGTCCTGACAGGCCCTCCACCTTGCCCTGCGGTGGGCAAAGGTCTCCCGGAATATATATATATATATATATATATATATATATATATATATATATATATATATTGTGTGTGTGTGTGTGTGTGGAGGGATCATGATCCCCGCCATTAAGCATCCTCGAATGGTTCCGAAATAGTTGCCATTGGATTCGTTTTTTTTTACTGTACATATTAGTTCAAAATTTAAGGAGAGATTGGATAATTTAAGGATCTAATCTGTATGGTCAAAAAATATAGATCTAATTGTTGCTATTTCGGGGACATTCGGAAATACTTAATAGCGGGGATCTTGATCCTCCCCCCCCCTCCCTCTCTCTCTCTCTCTCTATATATATATATATATATATATATATATATATATATATATATTAACTCCCACCATAATTTGAAGGAATAATCAGCCTCTCCGTGAGATCGAACCCACCTAGCCATAATGCTTCGTCTCCACCTCCTAGCCACTAGAGCTAGGAGGCTTTGACCGACCCCCTCCCCCTTCTCTCTCTCTCTCTATATATATATAAGTTTGTTATAATCTCGTCACACACTGAACTGTCAGTCAGGCACAGTTTAGGGTACATAATCCTTGTTCAGATGTCAACTGCCTAATGTTTACTAATGTCTTACAGTTGCCTATTGCCCTTATCTATGTTTTCTTGAGTGCAATTTCCTATAGAAAGATCTCGTTCTCTCTTTTCAAGCAATTTTAGCCCTATGCAATTTGGATTTTTGGAGTACTGGTTGCATGAGCGTAACACCTTTGTTTACTACTTGCCGACTGTTCTTTTAGGTTTATAGTTAGCTTCCTCTGATGTCCATGAGATGCCTGACATTTGGTTGACAACTGAACGTAAACATTTTGGGTAATATTTTTTTGAAGTCTAGTTGATTTATAGTCGTGCTGCTCCTAGCGAATTTCTTTTAGATGGAAAAGGCTTAGAAGATGTTTTGTCTTCAGGATGATGACATTCTTGTTTGTTCCTGATATTTTTTTTCCCTGTGAACTGCCCAATCATGATTATGCAGTCAGAACTCTAAGGTGGCATTTGGTTCAAGTTTTTGAGGCTTGGGAATGGGTTTTAGATTTCTTACCCTTGTTTGATATGTTTAGGATTGGGAATTAGGGGGGAATAAGAGGGGCTTCATATTCCCATTGTTGTGGGAAAGTAATTCCCAAGGCCTCCTTGGGAATAGTTTTGCTTTTCTAGGAATGTTGTTGAATATTTTGTTTTGACAATAACAACCTTTACTTTCAAAATTTTAACTTTATCCCAAACATATAAATTTAAATAATAGAAACATGAAAGGATATTTATGGAAAACTAAATAAATTAACATTCTTTTTTCGTATTCCTAACCTAATCTAACCAAAAATGGGTATGGGAATGTTGAATTCCTTTCCCATGGGAAAGAAATGGAAAATAAATTCCTAGTAATACAAAACCTTGATCCAAACGAGCCCTAAAGGGCTACCTTTATAATATGGCTTTGTTTGTCTTGTTGCATGCTTCTACACTTAGAAATACCTTGCATTGTTTCCATTTTACCTGGTTTTGTTGCATATTGACCCTGTTTTGTGCTTCAGTTTCCATTTTCTCAATATTCTTTTGGAGAATTATTTATCAATTTGATAATCTGTTGTATAATTTTTTTTTTTTTTTTACTTTTTTGTGTCTAGAAGCTTAACTTCAGGCATCTTAAAAGCTGCAGTGGTGAAGGAATTGCTTGACCTCATGGCAGAGAGGGCTTGTGTGAAACGCCTTCAAAAGGAATATCATGCACTTTGTAAGGTGCGTTAATGTCAAGTTCATCATCATTTTGCATCAAAAAATTGAAGAACTCTGTATTGCCTCTTCCCCATATCGTTCATAGCGTTGATGAGTTCAAACTGAATGAGGAATTGGCAAAACTCCTAAGTACAGATTAAATTGATGACAAACTAAATATTGATATATGTAACCTATAAATATAGATACTGTGCACAAAACAGATTTGGAATTTTCTTACAAAGAACTGTCTATCGTAAAATTTCACACGTGGAGATTACAATGCATAAAAGTAATTTAATTTTTGGACTAGCTAGAAATGTGTCCCTTAAGAACATACCTAGATGCAATGTTGCATACTTGTGATGTATCTTCTCTTATCCTGGAAAGAATTGAACTATAGCTAGTCTTGTGTGTGTGTGTGTGTGTGTGTGTGTGTGTGTGTGTTTGTTTACATTCATGTCTAATGCACTTTTTTCGAGAGGGATGTGTTGCAAAGGGGTAAGTCAAGGCAACACTTTAGGTTAAAGTACCAAGGGCCCTCTTGATGCAGACCGACTTCTTCAATCTCAGTTCATTTGTGCTCTTTTACCGATCAACTGGAAAGGTCATACAAAGAGCTTCCCATGGATGGGAGGGTACATACATATTTGTTCTCTCTTACCGATCAACTGGAATGGTCATACAAAGAGCTTTCCTATCATTTGGGATAGGGCAGTTGGGGGTAGGTCGGGGGAGAGTGGATGATCATCGATGCAGCATGTCATGGTTCATGATTCATGCTTGATATCATTAAATTTGTTTCTTGGTCGTTATTGGTGAGGCTGTGAAAGGTTTATTTTGGTGATCAATTATTGTAAATCTTCCATAAATGTGTGATAATTAACTTTGGTTACTACTTTCATGAATTTGGATACTTTGCCCTCTAGGCTCTAGCTATATATGACACAGTTTCTCTTGTATTCATGATGTTGCTCATTTTGTCGTCTTTCCTTTATCCATATTTCCAGCTATGTTTAGACAATTGTTCACTAGTTCTCTCTTTTTTTTTAATAGGACCAAGTACTTTATCTGTTTCTGTATTTTTTTGGGTACTGATTTCAGTTTAATTTGGGATAAATGCGTTGTTCGTCTTTCTTCTTCTTCTTCTTCTTCTTCTTCTTCTTGTTGTTGTTGTTGTTGTTGTTGTTGTTGTTGTTGTTGTACTGATTTCAGTTTAATTTCATCTCTGCAGGAACCAGTTCCACAGGTTATGGCCTGCCCTTCGCCTAGTGATATCCTCGAGTGGCGTGAGTAGCCTTGTTTTATGCCAAGTGTTTTTGTAATCATGATATAGTTTAGTGCTTTGTAATCCTGAGATAATGTAGTATCTCATTCATGTCTATGTTTGGCCCTTCGTTTATGGTAACCTCCATCCTCTGGTATGAGGTTGGCAATTGGACTCTGGTTGGATCCTAGATAATCCCCATGCCGGTGTATACCATGAGATGCACGAGTGGCTCCATTAGGAATTACTAACAGATTCATACCCAAATTGACGCATCTATAAAGTTTGGATTCTTTGCCCACACTTATTTCTTTCACAAATAACACTAATCAAATGTGGTGAACTACATGAATGTAAAGGCTAGCCTAGCCTAACATATACTTCTGATTTTCTTTTTTCTTACTAGTTTTTTTTTATTGTAGTGGAGAATATCCACAAAAAATAGCTAAACGTAATAAAAGAATAGTAAACCTACAACGAGTGATCTTGACCTAGGCAGCTTGTACAGTATAAAATTGATGTCATATGTCTGTCATGTCTCGGAGATTACACAAAGACATCCGAATAGTGTTGTGTCATGTATGTGTCCATGCAATCTAGATCTAAATTAACGTGGATTTGCATTGATAGTGTAAGTTTACGTGGATACTGAAATATATTATCACACTAACTACATACATTATATATAGGACAATTAAATGAATACATTTCATTATAGTACTGTTGGCTATTTAGTTTGATCTTCCACAATTCATATCCTGATTATGGATACACGTAGAAGGGTCCATGCCCTAGCTATTTTCTCTTGGATCTAAATCTTGGAATACCTAAATTGTACTGATATTACCTCAGAGAATGAGCCTGTGGGGTCTAATTTCTACCTTTTGTAGTAATGATTGCTTTTTAGCAATGAAGGATGGGTGGCTCTTGAGAGAGATGAGCTGTACTTGAGTTAAAGCACAAGCATTAAGTAAGCAGATCCATGGGGTCTATCACGTATCTCTATGCAGACTTGCATAACACTCCTAGAAAAATCTTTTTTTATCATTCACACTATAAGGTTTGTTCAAAACACTAGCAAGAACTTAAATTTTGTTCACTTACCAACCAGGATGTCAACGTAGGCCTGGTTACAAGAAGCAGCAGTAAAAAACATCTTTTGAAAGCAAGCTCCCACCACCTTTCATTTTTTTTTTTTTGATAAGATGCTGTTACCAAACAGCATATGGGATCAGAAAAAATTAAGCAGATACAAACATGATAAGCAATCCTGAACCCAGCCTTGTTAAGTAGCCAAATTTCAAAAATGTAATTCTCTGGCTGATGAATGGATACATGCATGTAGGTTAGTATTGTTATACTGTTTCACATGCTTATCATAAGAGCTTTCAAGAAATTCATACTTCATCCCCCAGTCACTCGCCTCGAATGTTTCTTGTGCTGCCACTTATGTTATGTGCTATTGAATATACTTCACATCCTATAATCAATACTTTCAAACTATTTATTTGAAGTATTGGCATTCAATAAGAAACATGCAGATTGGAGAGCACCATACTTTTAAGTCACGCCGCCTTTTCTGCTTGATATTTCTTTATTCCCCTTTGATAAGTTTTTATAGACTTTACTTTCCCTTAACGAACGAGCTGTTTGGGTTGGGAGAACTCTGGTGGCTCTGGTGGAAATGGGAAAGTGGAGTGGGTTTTTCCCATTTCCACTGTTCGAATTGTTGGAGGAGGGAGGAGAAAGTGACACATCATTTAATGCTACCGCTTCTTGTCCCCCTCGTCTCCCATTAATTCTCCATTTCCACTTCCTCCAAGAAAGGGAGGAAGTGGGTTAAAACTTGTCCTTTTATTTTTTATCTACGAAATAATTAATTACTACTAATTGACATTAAGTAATTACGATAATTAAATAACTACTTCCAAAATAGTATTGAGAGTAATCAATAATTGGTACTAGTTAATATTAAGTAATTAACAATGCATAGTTAATGTGTAAGTAATGAAGATTTTTAATTAATCTTTTTAGTAATTAATAAATGTTTAATTAATAGTAAGAAAGTAAGATAACTGATTAATTGATATCGTATTATTTAGGTAATTAATTATAAGAAATAATTAATTAAGATAACCGCATAATACTAAGTAATCAATAATGCTAAATTAGTATGATTTTGCAATTATGTTAAAATATTAATAATTATTTATCAATTTAGTTATCTATAAATCATTGCTTACTAATATCATAATGCGCTTTCCCACTTTCCCATCTCTTTCCATATATTCTATGTACACACATTTTGGAAGAACAGGGAGAGGGGACAAGACAGTCGAAGGACTTTCTCCACTAGAACTACCACTTCCGTGGCTCCCATACACTTCTCGCTATACCAATAGGCCCTTAACGTAAATGAGGATGGCAAAGAAGATTCAGTCTATGAATAATCTTCTTTCTATGGTTATTGTACTAGCTGTTACCCATGTAGGTAAGCCATCGTTCTTCCTTTTCATAGTTCCTTATGAGGCCTGAGGTCAAAGCCTCAGCGATGCTCAGAACTGCTTGGCTACTGAGAGTAAGAAGCACTGACTCAGCTTTGATGTTAGTTGCAGCTTGTTGTAAAATTAGATAAGTTTGACTACAGAGCCTTCCTTATTTAGAACTTCTCCACAGTTGATTTCATTTTCATGATGGTGGTGGTAAGGAAGATGACATCAACTTAATTGTTTCTTATTCTTCACCTGAGTCTAGACATAAATCTAGAAGACTGTTACTAATTTACGAACTCTATTTCATAGGCCTTCTATGTTTTATCATAGGCCTTCTATGTTTTATGGTGAGGCCTTTTCACTCATAGCTGCTTTGGCTGTGAATTTGGCATCAAGGGTTGACATCAGATTGGTGGCTGCTCATTTTGTCAATTCTTTTTGAAGCTTTTTTGTGTTCCACAGCTGATCCTGTTCAAATAGGACGAGGCTTATAGCGTGATGATATATTTCATATGTTCTTGTTACGTATTGAATGCTTCTAGTAGGTGATCTGTCATACTGTTTTCTTGATATTACAATTAAGTGTTGCTTCTTTCTCTTTCAGATTATGTACTTGAAGGAAGTGAAGGAACACCTTTTGCAGGTATATTTCTGCCTATTGTTCGTCTTTCTGCAGGGTCTAGCTACTTCTACAGTTTTTTCACTGATGAATTGATTCCTTCTGTAGCTCCTGTAGAGTGAATTCTCTGGCCTTTATGAATTTGTTCTTTCTTATGAAAACTACTTCATGTTTATCCATATTTGTTAATCTGAAGGTGGATATTACTACGGCAAGATCAAGTTCCCTCCTGAATATCCATTCAAACCTCCAAGTATCAGGTACTGATATTTCCATAATGTAAATACTTTGGCAGACTGTTGATAATTTACACTGTTTCTACTGAAACTCTAATGTTTTGGGGCTAGCATGACTACTCCTAATGGAAGGTTTGCACCACACAAAAAGATATGCTTATCTATGAGTGACTGTAAGTTTCTAGCGTGCTATCAATTTTTTTGATTTCATGGAATTGAATATGTAATACGATGTTATTATCTTGTAGTTCACCCAGAGTCGTGGAATCCAATATGGTCTGTATCAAGGTAAGCCTAGAGAATAACTGATTTACTGTTTCATCCAAATCTTTGAGTCCTTTTATTGGGTGCTCCATCGTTTCTGTGAGTAGTATACATGTCTAAGAATAACTATCAATCTTGTCTTATTGTGTTTTTCTGGAGGCCAAAATTAATTTAGCCAGTAATCTTCATCAGGATTTTTTTTTAAAATTATTAAATGCAGAATTTTTATGTTCTTTTAATGTAACCTAGAATGTATCTCGAGTAAATTATAGATCTTATATTTTCTGGTCCTGACTTTTTTTAACTTGTGGAATGCAGCATTCTAACAGGCCTCTTGTCCTTTATGGTAAGTCTGTCATTACTCAGCTCTCTATACACTATTTCTATCTTTTTAGATATTCAGCAGAAAATATTATAATTTTCTGAACATTGACTTTGAATGGGCATGTGCAACATGTGTGGTTTATATAATTTCAGTATGGCAGTTAGAAGGAAAAAATATATCTGGTGATTGTGGTTGCATTTTTTTCCTCCAGATATTTGTTCTAATTTTTTTTCCTATGGATTTTTGGTGGTTGATCCTCTGGATATGGGAAGAGGAGGCGAAAGTGGCTGGTGATGCAAGTGCTCCTTCCCTAGCAAGGTTTTACTCATCCATCTGAGCCTCTCGCTTTCTCCCTTGCATCCCTGCCTCCTTGCTCTTTGCCTGGGCTTGCCTGGGCACTACACTGCAAACCCAACTTTACCTTCACCTATAATGCTTGTCATTGCTCCTTTTTATGTCTACGCCCTACTTTTTCTATCCTCTACTATTGAGGTGGGATTGTTACGTGTTCACACCTTCTCCACATCTTGCAGCTTGCTGCTCGTCTTTTACTCCGGTTATCCATCATCAGTTAGCTTTTTTGCTTGTTCTATATCCTTCCTCATAATAGATTATCGAGGATACTGACGGTGTAAGTTTCTATGAGAAGAGATTAAGGCGTCGGGGTGGAAGTTCCGATGGTGGTGGATTTTAGAGACCCCTAAGGAAAGGATAAGCACGCCGACAATTGCCACTAAATAGTCTATCATGATTTTTATCGTCACTTCTCGGAGAAAAGCACCATAGCTTATTATGCTTTGTTGGTCATACAAATACTAATCATTACTGGGCATAGTGTTGCTCAACCTTGATCATTTTGGGCCTAGAAGTTGGGTATTCTCAGCTCAATTCTGATTTCCAGCTGGACCTTCATTTGTTTTTAGTCATGTCATAGTTAAGTGTTTCTGAGTCAAATATTGAGAAACATAATCACAAATACAAAAAATTTAGAATTTAGTACAAAATTAATAGTGCAATTTCTTCTTCTTCTTCTTCTTCTTCTTCTTCTTCTTTTTATTTTTTTCTGCAATAAGGCATATCAGAAGTTAAGCTATCGTGTATTTATTGTTTGACTAACATGGTACAGCTTCTGAGAAAAGATAAAAAGATTCCAATAGTCCAATATAGGGGTGTGCTTTGATTCGTTGACCATATTGTTAACCAGTTGATTAGGAACTAAAGGCAATGGTAGGGCATTGGGATATTAGTAGGGAGGTTGCCCTGTCCCTTAAACCCTTCCATTAGGAATTAAAGGCAATGATAGTGCAATTTCTTTTCTGGATCATTAGTTTTTGCTCCCTGATTTCATGAACTTAAATTGTGTGGTCAATATTTATTGATATGGTAGAACTTTCTAATGGAAGTTCCTTCTTGCGCTCAATTGTTTATCTAGGATCTTCAAACTAAAACATATGACCGAGATTCGTAGATATTATCCCCACCTGTCCCCACCCCTCTTCTCCCCTTGCTCTTGTGGTGCCTTCTCAAGCTTATGTTGTGCTTCATAGCCTACACCTTCCATCGCGAGAACTTACTGTCATTTGATACAAGGAATATGTTTTAGCCGTTGAGGATAATCTTTTTTTTACCAACATGCACATTTTAATACGATAACTTTATGCATGGGCTTTTTAAATTCATTGTTCCCATGATATCAACAAGATAACATAAGAAAGCACTGGCTGTGGGTAGGGAGGTCGTAGTAAATCTTGTCTTCCTACCTTCATCTAGACTCTTCACTATACCTATTGATTTTTGGAGGATTACTCCGTGTATTATAACCTTGCCATCCTATTTTAGTGGGTATTTAGTCTGGTTTCAGCTTGTAATATTTGCTTTTGGTAATTTTTTTTTCTTCCTTTGGTGGTTTGTTTTTAGACTTGTTCTTCCCTAGTCCAATTTAGATTCAGAGTCCAACTTAGATTCCAGATGTCAAGGCTACTGGCTGTGCCAACCAACCTTTTTTGTTTGTAGTAAAACAGTGGGAGAACACCCCCCTTGTGTAGCAACTATTGTGTAACACAGACCAATATATACTTTCAGTAAGGAGGAGCTGTAATAATAATATTGTAGTTGATGGAGCTGTTAGAGGTAGGCCTAGACTAACATGGTTTGTTAGCGTTACAGAGGACATAGACCCTTGACAGAGCCGAATGGAAGAAGAGGCTTCACACAGCCGACCCCAGAAATTTGGGATAATGGCTTTGTTGTTGTTGTTATAATCTTTATGCTGTAATTTGTTCATGCAGATGGATGATGGTCAGACCACTGGCAGCATTAGGACTTCAGATGATGAAAAGCGACGATTGGCGAAGGCCTCACTTGCATACAATTGCGAGAGGTGAGTTCTGAAATTCACCATGAAACATCTAGCATATGATTCATTGTAATTGCAGTCATAACTTATGCATCAAATTCTGCATCATATTTATCGTGATGGCATCTCTGATTTTGAATAGCTGCCAAGTTAATAAAGGTGTACTTAGATTGGTTAGAGAACACAGTTATTTTATCAGCTTCTCTCTCTTTCACGTCCTGAGTTATATATTTTGGGTGTTGTTTCCGTATGACAATTCATATGAAGAAGACTATGGTGGATGTAGTTAGTGGCTTTTGGAAATGACTAGTTCAATGTTTACACCATGTATGAACTTCTTAAACGAATATAGGAGAGGTATTCTCTTTTAATTGGTATCGCGAGTCACGTTAGCTTGGTATTTGTCAATTCTCATTGTTGGGGTGCATTTGGCAACATAAACCTTTTACTAGATCACAATTGATCGGCAAGATGAAGCTTGATTCCCTGATATTTCAAGTGATTGGCCACCTCCCTTCACACATCAGTTTTTCTGTAATATTATGAGTTCACTCATTCTGGAGTGAAACACATTCTGACCTCATGACAACCATGTATTTTGTTAGAAAGCGAGAAATGTGTTTCACTTCTTCTTCTTCTTCTTCTTCTTCTTCTTCACAGTTTTAACCTCAAAATGCTTTGGGTACCTGGCTTTTTTTAATGGTGCCTACTCAGCAAGTGCTAGCTAGGAAGCTATTGTCATATGAGTGGGTTTATCTTAACTAGGGAGGAAGACAATCCACAATGCATTAAGGAGAGATTGGTTTCACAAGGTTTCAAGTTTCCAAACACATTTTGCCGCCAAGTTCATGGTTTCCTTGGTTGCATTTGGTCTCATGTCGCCCAACACTTATTAGTGTAATAATTCCCTTGAAAGAGAGCACAAGTTTGTGTGCTTCATATTTGTACCATTAGGTGTATAACTTGTACCTATTGTGATATATGACATATCTTTCTGATTACTTTGTTAACAGCAAAAATTGCCCCAACTTCAAAAAACTATTTCCAGAATACGTAGAGAAGTATAACCAGCAGCAGCTTCCGGAGCCATCTATATCAGAGCAAGCAACAGCGAGGGGTCGTGCAAGACCCCATCCCGTCACCACACTCGAGCGAGCCACCAGGAAGGAAGGTACATACGAAGGTATCGCAAAGAACGCTGGAAACAGGAGGCAGACAAAGAGGGTCCCCTTCTGGCTATTGCTGCTGTTAGTCTCTGTTTTTGGCGGCGTGATGGCTTTGCCCCTCCTCCAACTGTGACCAATCATTTGAGAAGTCTGGAGACTTGAATTCTACTTTAGTACGTCATGGAATTTGGTGCGTGTGATCATAAAGACAGCGAGTCTTAAATTCTGACTCCAAATTTTTTGTATAGGTGCTGGATGATATAAGGACTAACGAACAGTTTGATTGTTGTCCGCCCCCTCTTTTAACTTATTTTTGATAATGGACTGGTGCTCTTATTTATTTTGCTCATATAATTTGTTGGGTTCAACAATATTTGAAGCCTTCAAATAAAATGCCACCAACCATGAGCTGAATATGGACGATGTTAGAAGGTTAGACTTGATTCAAAAACCTCGACCATTACATCTTATTTCAGTAGCTTAATACTTGGCCTATCGAGAAGTGTCTCCATCGACTGAACTTTGATCCCGTGCTGTTTATGGAATGCGGTATATAGCAAATAGTTTGTTTTTATTCATTCATCAAAATTTGTGTCATTCCACACGAGGGTTATCACGTGTGAATGAAATTATGAACATTCACACAAGTTTTACTGGCATATATGTATTTGTAATCGCATTTCTCTTATAATATAAATTTTATTTCTATATTTTCCTTAGCTGATTCTCTTGGGTGTTAAATATTTCTTCTTCTTCTTTTACTCCCTTAGTTAGTAATTGAATTTGTTTATTGCAAGTATCAAAAAAATCGGCCTTGTGGGCCTTATTTGTTATTAAATTAAAATGTGCATTAAGGCCAATTTTTTGTTGGTCCCATCAGATACCATATATATGCCTACACAATCACCTGCACGCACCAACAGATGATCAATATCTCCTGCTTCAGTTTCCAAGGGTATTACGGACTCACTGTATGGATCGCATCTTATTTTGCCCAAACGATTTCAAGAGTTCAACTTGGAAGCTAAGGTCTGAATAATTTGATGCCCTATCAGACCTTAACTTCCAATATATATATATATATATATATATATATATATATAAAATTAAATTTTGTAGATGGATAATAACCAATTATCTATTATGATATCACAAAATTTTTATATTGATAATACCAAAACAAAAATATTTATTGAAAATTTTAAATCCAAAATTTAAATAATACAAAATAAAATAAAATAAATAGTGTTATCTATTACTTTCTTCCAAAATTGTGTGGGTATTCTATTTTGAATCTATAAAATTTAAATATATCCAATTATATATATATATATATATATATATATATATATATATAACTTCCATCCCTGTTTTGTTTTCCTCGCTAATTTTGCCAACTGAGTTGGAGGGTTCTCAGTTAGCGATTTCTCTCTTCCATTCTCAATTCGTCAACTCAATTAGCAAGATGTCTCTTTGTATACAATTTTTTTAAATTTTTTTCTATATGCAAAATTCAAAAAAATTCGTCACGTCACTTTGGACGAAAATTTCTGTTGTGTGAAAGGCTACGGAGGTTGAAGAAGTGAGACATAGGGTAAAGGACAATTGAAGAAAATGCTGGGAACTCGACCTCCGAGCTCTCGCGGACACCACACATTAGCGTATTGATTAGTTTATAAAGTGTGGGGGATATAGAGACTTTTGAGTATAGGAGTAATGGTTGATATGTATGTCTTGGAATAATTGAGTTGACTCTAGGTGCTCCTCTCCTCCCACGGGTACAAAGAGGAAATATGTAAGTGGATCTTATTTTATTTATATACACATAAATTATCTCCTTCAATTTTTTTTTTTTTTTTGAATAAATTAAATTTAATTCAGATCCTTCCGAGAGGTCAACCAATTCTAAAGACCTATATATACAATTTCAGCTCGAAAGTTACATCCGGTCCGAAGGCTTCACCGTACCGACCAACAACCCACCACTTAATTCTTTCATTTTTTTCGAATAACATAAATTTTATTCAGGTCCCTCCGAGAGGTCCGAAGACTTACAACCAATTCTAAAGGTCTATATATACAATTTCAATCTGAATGTCTCATTCCAGTCCGAAGGCTACATCCGGTTCGAAGGTCTAACCGTATCCACCAACAACCCACCAATTAATTCTCCCAAAAAAAAAAATTAAGGGACGTCCAGGGAGCTCGAACCCACAACCTTCTAGAAGGTACATACCTCGGCCTTAACCACAAGGCTATGACATTATATATATATATATATATATATATATATATTATAAAATGGCATATATTCTACTCTACTCTCTCCTCTAAAAGGACAAAAAAAAAAAAAAAAAAAAAAAAAAAGAGAAAAAGAGACCTCCACTCCATCCACCGTCCTGTAAATTAATAGAGACACTTCGCTTACATCTAACACTGAGAATTATCGAGCAAAATAGATTTAACCAGTGAGGTTACAACTAACTCGAATGACCGTTGTGACCACCGGAAAGAGGTATAAAATTTTTGACTGAATGACGATCGATCAATGGATCGAGCCGTGGTGGAGACCTCTCTTACATAAAGAACTCCCTTGAAAGTGGTCATTATTAACATAATCTGGACGATGTTAGAAGGTTAAACATGATTGTAAAGCTCAGCAGATTACATCTTATATCGGTAGCTTAAGATACGCTTTGTTAATCTATTGAGTCAAAATTTTGCTGTGTAGAATCCAGATCCCTATGTTAATAGCAGTGGCACAGATGAAGAAAACAAAGACGTTGGATGAAAATGACAGCGAAGCTGGCATTCGGTAAAGATATGATGATCATTTTGAGTCTACCGACTTTCATTTGGTAGGAAGGAATATTGTGTGATTTGGATTATTTAGTCGTATGATTTGGACTATTTACTTTTGTCATGATCAATCGAGAACGAGACTTATATATGTTATTGTTGTTTGCTTCTATCATGATCTCAATAGCCACACAATCCTCCTGGTGGCAGTTTCGATGAGGACAACTTCATTGACATCATGTATCGTCGGATATCTCGTTCGATCACATTATTGAATCTTTGCAACTCAAAAGCTCTGAAGGTTTTGCGGCTGCTAGCTGAGATCAGGATATAAGCAAACAATACTGTCACAAGTCTCATTCTCGATTGATTATAACAAAACTAAATTATCCAACTCATACAACTCTCAACATGCATAACTAAATAATCCAACTCACACAACCCTCAAATATTTTCGTTTAGTTTTAGGGTCTCGTATAATATTCAAAATTTGCGTTTGATTCTCCATTTTGGACTGTCAGCCAAGTCAACCGTTAGAACAAGACCCAAATTCTCTTTTGAACAATATGAAGATATAAACGCAAATTTTAAATATTATATGAGATCCTAAACTAAATAGCCATATTTCTTTTGTGGGTAAAGTGTACAAATATCAACCATCTTCACAGTTCTCTCTCATACCTTGGTTTGTTGTGTTACTTGTATGCAATTTAGCCTCATTTGAGTTTACTACTAGGTTTTAATACATTTTGTACTTAGTTCTTTCAGATTAAGTCCATCGTCATCCTTTGGGATACATAGGAATATGAACATCTATACTTTGGACTAAGAAAATGCAAATGCTTCTGAGCATACATATTGTTGGTCGAGAAACGTTGCCGAAATAACACCAACCCACACGAAGATATTGAACCTCTATCTCATGCAATTATCAAGACACATCAAACACAATATATATTTGGTGACTATATCACCTGGACAAATATTATTCTATATATCTCGATAATATAAAATTGATTATAAATTTGTTGAACCATTTGTCTCCAAGTTTAACCCCTCATCAATCTCACCAAAGAAGAAGAAGATTACAATTGAAATCCTGAACGATGAAGATGACTTATCGAACAGATCTCTCCTTCAGACTTTTTTCTTTCTTTCTATTATATAGTAGTATAGAAAATAATTAAGGGTATTTTTTGAATCATTTAAAATGTGTATTGATAAATGTAAAATATGCCGACCTGGCTATTTTTAACTATAGGAGTACGCCGTATGCTATCTCCTCGAAATACGCCAACTCAGGCTATATTTGCAAAGGCGCGTGATAAGGCTGTTTGGCCCAGAATACGCTCGAGACCTCAGTCAAGGAAGGATAACTGGTTATCTTTACGCTGGTTACCTATTATGCAGCTACTTGGCTTTTACGCCAACAGGGCAGCTATTGGGTTTTTACGCCAACAGGACAGCTATTTGGCTTTTACGCCAACAGGGCAGCTACTTGGCTTTTACGCCCACAGGGCAGCTACTGGCTTTTACGCCCACAGGGCAGTTATTTGATTTTTACGCCAACAAGATAACTATTTGGCTTCTACGCCAACAAGATAACTATTTAGCTTTTACGCCAACATGACAGTTATTTGGATTTTATGCCAACCTTCTTTCGCGAGGGGCAGTTACCTACGTGGCTTGCATGCCGTGATCTTCGATGAGCGATTATACGCGTTACCTCATAATGGGACATGTGTCACACGCAGATTCAGGAGATTATTCATACGTCGATAGCAGTTATTATAACCGCCGCATAAAAGGTGCAGCTCCCTCCGCTGTTCGGTTTCTACGCCGACTGTAACTGAACTCTATAAATAGAGACCTCCGGCCACGGAGGTCCCAGGGTCGAATCCAGGGTGGAGAAAAGGTGGAGAGAATTGAGGAGTCACAAACAGAGGTCAAGGTCAAGAAAATACCTATAGAGAGCTTTGGCAACGAGAGTTCAACTTTTTCTGCAGTCTTTGAAGCTTCTTTTTTGTCTTCTACAATACTTCTTCGTTATCGTGTGGTCCAAGGGACAAAGTGATCGACCGTAGATCAGACTCCTATAGCAATATTTTCCCAGAATTAAATTTTTGTACTTAACATCCTCGTATAGGATTAATTGTACTTCTTTTTCTTGTTTGTAAACAAAGAAAGGGTTTCGTATAAACCTAGTTTCAATTTTTTTTGTTTATTATCAAACACAAGATGGCGACTCTGCTGGGGAATACTTTCTCATCTGACGAGAAAGCCATTGCTCAACACGATGCTGTATCCGTCGGATCAACGAAGAAGACTCTGGTCTTCCAATTCGACCAATCTGCTTATGAAGACATGTTTAGCGCAGGGGGTGGCTCTCGTTCCCTCTCTGTCCAAAACAACAGGAAGTTGCGTAAAGTATGGATGCCCCGGACATCCTCTACCCTTTCTGCGGGCTCTCTCTCTCCGACCAACAAGGTTGTAACATCGCAACATGTGCTCCCCGAGCGTAAAATTTTGTCTCCCGTCTGTGACGTGGTAGACAAAGCTTCTGGCAGTGCCTTAGTGCCAATCTAGAAGTCTACTCCGCGCCCTGCACGTAAAATTTTGTCTCCCGTCTGTGACGTGGCAGACAAAGCTTCTGGCAGTGCCTTAGTGCCAATCCAGAAGTCTACTCCGCGTCCTGCGCGTAAAATTTTGTCTCCCGTCTGTAACGTGGCAGACAGAGCTTCTGGCAGTGCCTTAGTGCCAATCCAGAAGTCTACTCCACGCCCTGCGCGTAAAATTTTGTCTCCCGTCTGTGATGTGGCAGACAGAGCTTCTGGCAGTGCCTTAGTGCCAATCCAGAAGTCTACTCCGCGTTCTGTACGTAAAATTTTGTCTCCCGTCTGTAACGTGGCAGACAGAGCTTCTGGCAATGCCTTAGTGCCAATCCAGAAGTCTACACCGCGCCCTGCGCGTAAAAATATATCTCCCACCTATAAGGAGGCAGATGGTCCCTGCAATCACCGCAAGGGAAAACAAGTGGCGACCTCTCGGCTTTTACGCCATCAAAAGAAGAATTTGCCTGCTCTTCAGATTACGCGGAATACTGACGGCCGATTGAGGACTTCCTCAGTTTTACGCCAACCTATGCAAAGCTCCAGATTACGCCAGGACAAGCCCCTCAGCGTAAAGAAGACACGGTTCACGGGAACATACGCTCCTCAGACGGATGACGGATCGTACGCTACTCACATGGCCGAACTGCTGTATTCTTATGGCAGGGAGAGAGTTATGATTCCCAATCTCCGCACCCCAACTGATGTAAAAAGGCAAAATAAGCCTTCTTCTTCTCCTATTAATCCTCCTGAATTGCGTGATTTCCTGATCCAGAAGCGCAAGGACATGGGATCTTCTAATATGTCTATTACGTCTCCTAGGGAGCACTGTTGTAATAGTCATAAAATTGTAGTTAACTACTGCTGCTCTAAGGCAAAACGGTCAGTTTTCGACCGGTTGAACTACTCTTTGCCCTTACAGGAAGAAGAGCCTACATTCGCATCAGTGAACATGGCTTCACACATCCCTAGAGGAAGGTCAAGTTTAAGACGTCACCCCTCCAGAACTCCAAGCCAAAGGAGATTTAACAGACTCCTGGAGAATATTGAAGCAGGTATCTTTCGAAACACTCGCTCAAGGTCGAAACAATCAGCTTCGTATTCTTCCGATTCCGACACTGGGGGTCGCTAGTTTCCTGAAGGTGATACTGAGAGTATAGACTCAATCTCCACAGAGGGCTATACTGATCCCTCGGTAGGACCCAGAGAAATGGGGGTCTATGCCATCGGAGATGAACATGAAGAGGCTTCCCCATCAGGAAGTACAGAGCAACGCATCGGTGTATTGGAGACATCACTGAAAGAGATGCATTCCATGATGGAGAGTATGCGTCAGATGATGGTGACTCAACATGCAGCTGCAATAGCTCAAACATCGGTGTAAACCCCCTGATTTTTCAGGATTTTTAAAATAAATTTTTTCACAATTTTCTGGAATTTTTCTCTAATTAAAACTAAGGTATTTTGAATTTAAATAATTTTTAAATGTTATTAAATAATATTAAAATATTATGGAAATAATATTTTCTGGTATAAAATAAAAAACTAGACATAGGGTAATTTTTCAGAAATTTATTGGACCCCGAAAATATTTTTAAAGTCCTAAAAACTAATTAATAATTAAACCAAAATGAACCCTGAAATAAACCCGGTTCAATTGAACCAAACCAACCCAAACCGGACCGGTTTAGCAAACCCAACTCAACCCTGCGGGTCGGATCCGGGTCAAACCCGCGACCCGAAACCCGCATACCCGAACCCGCTTTCAAGCTTTAGCGGATCGGGCCGGATCCGCCGCCCGACCCGTCGACCCGACCCGACCCGCTAGCTACAGTGCCCCAGCCCCTCTCTCTTCCCCGACCCCTCGTCTCCCTGCCGCCGCTCCGGTTCCCCTCCCCACATCGGCCGCCTCTTTCTCTCCCTCGTTCCCCTATAAAACCCGCCCCCACCTCCGTCTCTGCTGCCTCCGCTCCGCCCGACCTCGCCGCCACCGGAACCCCCGCCCTGCCGTCGTCTTCTCCGGCGACCTCAGCCCTCCAGCCAACGCTCTGCTTCTCCGGCGACCGCCGCTGCCCGACGCTCGCCTCCCTCCTCCTGCTCTCCTCTGCCCTAGCTCCATCCCACAGCCCGGCGCCGCCTCCGCCTCCGCCGAAGTCACCTCCGACCCCGGCCAGCAGCGCCTCCGCCTGTCGACCCGTCCTCGGCCGTCTCCGCCCTCCTTCGACGAATCCCCCAACCCCAGCATCGAGCCCTAGAACTGAACAGTGATCGGACACGACTGACACGACATAGCACAGTGTCGAGACGACACGCGGACACGTGAAATCCTCTGTTCACGGAGCCCTGTTCAGGTAATCCGTTCTCTCTCCTCGTTGCTCCATTTTCTGTCCCGTCTGTTATGACGCAAACCCTGCGTGATCCTCTCGATGCCCGTGCAACCCGCTCGGTGCGTCGCGTCCTGTGGTGATCGCAAACCGCGATCCAAAAACAGGAAAACCAATGCCCTGTTTCACCCCGGAATGCGTCCCGCCAAACGGGACGACTTGGTCTCGTGCGGTCTTCACCGAAACGTGCGCGCCGTCGATACGGACATGCAGGATTTCGCAGAAGTTGATTTGGATGTGCGTGCACACCGGAATCAACGCGTATCCGCCGACAACGCCCCGTATCCGCCTGTTCTAAATATCGCTGTAACTTAGTGTACACACGTTGGATCGAAACAAAACTTGCGCCATTGGACTCGTAGAAATACGCTGATCCTGTGACCCAAGTTTGGTTCGATTCTGAGAACGTTGACAAAATCGCGTATCGTGGGCCCCACGGCTCCACTTGACGGACGATTTTGTGACCGGCTCATCGGAATCCAATTCTGGAAGTTCCGTTGGGTTTGTATCAACGTTCTGGACTTGTTGACACTAAGTTTGACAGATTTGGAGACCTTTATTCCTGACACATTTTTTGGTGCAAAGCGGCCCACATGTGGACCCCGCTTGGACCTAATAATATCATTTTTGCCCCTGTGTCCTAATTGGACTCAAGGACAGGCGTTTCTACCTATTTGATATTTTCTGAACCTGATGGTGATGTTTATTTCAGCAACCGGAGCAGTACCTGTAATTCCTACTGAGGTCAGAGCTACAATTGGAGACCAAACCCCAAGCAAGTGTACCTTGTCAAATCCTGCAGTTCTTGTTACATATTCTTTGACTTATTTATACATTGTTGTACATGCTTAACCTAGGACCGTGTGACTTACTTAGCGTCCGATTAATAGTCGGGTGCCAACACCGTACGCGGAGTTGTGTAAGGTCAACTAGAGATGGATATCGTGACTATTTACATTCTCGTACTTGCCATATCAAGTACATTATACCCAGGACACTTGACACGAATCATGAGACAGAATCTTCCTGAAATATTCAAGGTGATTCTATATAGGATACAGGTTTATGACATATACATATTTACATGCTTAGATTTTATCCTGACTTGTTGCATTAGTTTTGATCTTGCGTAACATGTACATCGCGAACTGTGACGTGAGATTACATTGGGTGGGGAGAGTATTACCATATCAAAGGCTGATTATATTATAAATACTGTCATCTGGAGGTGTCTTAGTCTCTGATACAGAGCTTTGGCGCAAGTTCTGGCCCTTCGAGAGAATACTGCTATAGGTTTCTCTGACACTGATCCTATAGTAGTCTCAGCCCGAGTATGATTAAAACTCTCACTTGCATATCGCTTAGCTGGTTATTTATTTACCATATTACTTTATTTATTGCTGTACTGCATTTATTTTGGCATGAGTTATTTTGTACCTTGCTATGTCCCCTGAGGACCTGGATCTGGATTATGTCCCCAGGATTAGCAGACGAGATCTACCCCGAGGTATACGGGACAGGAGCACTTCTCGGAACAGTACCAGACCCTGAGGACGAGGTGATCGCTGAGGATTTTTCCTGAACATCTGCTTCTCTATGCTCAGTTTTTAATGGCAAATAAACTCTTTTATTCTTGTTTAAATGAACAATTGTAACAGACTTAATATCGGATTGTTCCCCGATTTTATTTTCTTGTGACTGGATGATGTTTATTTTCTTTTGTTGATATTGCTGTATTTATTCTGTGGATGAGATTAGTAAATCCTGATCGTTGTAATACAGCTTAAGTATGCCCCGATGGATCCATTAAATTGGGTTTGTCCATCGGTGTGTGCTGCTGGCCATTGCCACGTGGCTAATCCCTAGATATTTTGGGACTGGGGCTTGACATAGTTTTTGTGGTGGCCCATGCAGGTCAACGACTAAATTGTTCGGTTTCAACTTAGGGACCGAACAGGCCTGCAATAAGAATAGAATAAGTTTTATGATCTCATCCACTTGCTTGAAACGTTCTTGATATCTATATTGTATTCGAATTAATTTTTGACTTGCATCTTGCCTTGATTCCTGTGCGCTTCTTATAGTTTATTTTTGATGCAGAGCAATGGATCCGAGAACTGGTGACGAGAATCCTTTAGGTACACCGCACGATGCTGTGGTCACCTATGATGAAGGAGTAACACCAGATAATAGAGGACAATCTTCTCAAAGCGATCAAGTAGCCCAGCATAATTCAAGGTTCCGGCGTGATGACATCCCACCTCCGTCGCAGTTCGTTCCACTAATGCCCGTATTCCCACAAGGGCAGCCTATTGACGGGAAACAGATATTCCAAATGATCTACGCAATAATGCAAGCCCAGCAACAAGTCCAACACGAGGCTCAGCGTCGCGAGGCTGATTACTTGAGGAACAGCCTAGTAAATGCACTGGAGCAGGACAACCTACCAGCTTGACGGCCAACGACGGGCTCTATCACCGATTTTCGCCAGCTGAAGCCCCGTACCTTCTCAGGCAAGGAGGAGCCCACAGAAGTTCATGAATGGCTCACCAATACTCAACATCAATTAGAAGCAGCTGAGCTTCCACGGGAACGTTGGATGACTGCCGTCAGAATGCAATTGACGGGCAATGCTCATCACTGGTGGCTATCCGAGGAGACACGGCTCGGACCAGACCGAGTCACTTGGGAAGAGTTTTTCAGACTCTTTCAGGAGATGTACATTCCGGCTATCGCTCGATCAGAACTTCGGGACAAGTTCAATCGCCTCACTCATGATACTATGACGGTGGAAGAGTACAATGCTGAGTTCATTCGTCTAAGTCACTTTGCCCTAACATTGATCCCGACAGAAGAAGAGAAGGCTGAGAAGTTCTTCGACGGACTAAACTTCGAGCTACAGAAACTAATTAGATCCGTGGCACCTACATCTTACTCGGACGTCCTTGCTGCAGCCCGACGCATGGAGCGCGTCACCAGGAGAGAGACCAGTCTGAAGCGGCCTTCCAATTCAGCACCAGCCAAAACACCACAAGAAGAAGCTGCAAAGAGACCTCACCTACACCAACAGCAGAAAGCATTTACACCACAAGTAATAGTCCTTTCTACTTGTCACTACTGTGGCAAAGCAGGCCATCTCGCCAAGGAATGCCGACGCAGATTAGGATTGTGTTTAGCATGCGGATCCCGTCAGCATTCGGTAAGGGATTGCCCTGAACGTGGAGAAGGAGCACCAAGGGCAAACCAAAAAGCTCTACCAGCACCATAACCAAGGCCACCCTTTGCACCTCGAGCAGCTCTCTTCCAGCAGGCCCAGCAACAGCAGAGGGCACCACCTCAAGGACGCGGACAAGATTTCGCGATGACTTTAGAGGATGCTCAGACTCTTGGAGTAGCTAATGCGCGTAAGTTTTTTTTCATAGTTATCTGCTTCTAGATTTGCTATAGTTCGTGCCTGCTGGTTCGTGACCTTAGACTTAACCTGACAGTTTTAACTTGCTAATAATATATAACCTATTGATAACCTAGAATGTTTTATAAATGTTAACCTAATATGTTTTTATAAATGATAAACTGGTTTTCTAAAAACTGTAATTTCTAGATTTCCTTCATTCGGGAAATTTCATAACTTCCATTGCTTAGGGAAATAATTTTTTCTATGTGTTTTAAAACCCTCAACCTTGATTCTTCTTGATAGTGATGTACTTCAAATAATGTTGCAACCGTGTCATCTCTGTTGACCGGTTATTCTTTGATTGCGAGGACGCAATCCTCTTAAGGGGGTAGATTGTAAACCCCCTAATTTTTCAGGATTTTTAAAATAGATTTTTCACAATTTTCTGAAATTTTTCTCTAATTAAAACTAAGGTATTTTAAATTTAAATAATTTTTAAATGTTATTATATAATATTAAAATATTATGGAAATAATATTTTCTGGTGTAAAATAAAAAACTAGACATAGGGTAATTTTTCGGGAATTTATTGGACCCCGAAAATATTTTTAAAGCCCTAAAAACTAATTAATAATTAAACCAAAATGAATCCTGAAATAAACCCGGTTCAATTGAACCAAACCAACCCAAACCGAACCGGTTTAGCAAACCCAACTCAACCCTGCGGGTCGGATCCGGGTCAAACCCGCGACCCGAAACCCGCATACCCGAACCCGCTTTCAAGCTTTAGCGGATCGGGCCGGATCCGCCGCCCGACCCGTCGACCCGACCCGACCCGTTAGCTACAGTGCCCCAGCCCCTCTCTCTTCCCCGACCCCTCGTCTCCCCGCCGCCGGCCGTTACACCGCTGGCCGCCGCCTCGCGTCCCCGCCGCTCCGCTTCAGCTCCCCACAACCGTCCGCCGCTCCTGTTCCCCTCCCCGCACCGGCCGCCTCTCCCTCTCCCTCGGTCCCCTATAAAATTCGCCGCCGCCTCGCGTCCCCGCCGCTCCGCTTCAGCTCCCCGCAACCGCCCGCCGCTTCGGTTCCCCTACCTGTACCGGCCGCCTCTTCCTCTCCCTCGGTCCCCTATAAAACCCGCCCCCGCCTCCATCTCCGCTGCCTCCGCTCCGCCCGACCTCGCCGCTACCGGAACCCCCGCCCTGCTGTCATCTTCTCCGGCGACCTCAGCCCTCCAGCCAACGCTCCGCTTCTCCGGCGACCGCCGCTGCCCGACGCTCGCCTCCCTCCTCATGCTCTCCTCTGCCCTAGCTCCGTCCCGCAGCCCGACGCCGCCTCCGCCGAAGTCACCTCCGACCCCGGCCAGCAGCGCCTCCGCCTGTCGACCCGTCCCCGGCAGTCTTCGCCCTCCTCCGGGGAATCCCCCAACCCCAGCATCGAGCCCTAGAACTGAACAGTGACCGGACACGGCTGACACGACACAGCACAATGTCGAGACGACACGCGGACACGTGAAATCCTCGGTTTACGGAGCCCTATTCAGGTAACCCGTTCTCTCTCCTCGTTGTTCCGTTTTCTGTCCCGTCTGTTGTGACGCGAACCCTGCATGACCCTCTCGATGTCCGTGCAACCCGCTCGGTGCGTCGTGTCCTGTGGTGATCGCAAATTGCGATCCAAAAACAGGAAAACTAACGCCCTGTTTCATCCCAGAACTGAGTGCGCCCCGTCAAGCGGGACGACTTGGTCACGTGCGGTCTTCACCGAAACGTTCGCGTCGTCGAAACAGACGTGCAGGATTTCGCAGAAGTTGATTTGGATGTGCGTGCACACCGGAATCAACACGTATCCGCCGACAACGTCCCGTATCTGCCTGTTCTGAATCTCGCTGTAACTTAGTGTACACACGTCGGATCGAAACAAAACTTGCGCCATTGGACTCGAAGCAGTACGCTGGTCCTGTGAACCAAGTTTGGTTCGATTCTGAGAACGTTGACAAAATCGCGTATTGTGGGCCCCACGGTTCCACTTGACGGGCGATTTTGTGACCGGCTCATCGGAATCCAATTCTGGAAGTTTCGTTGGGTTCGTATCAATGTTCTGGACTTGTTGACACTAAGTTTGACGGATTTGGAGACCTTTGTTCCTGACACGTTTTTCGGTGCAAAGCGGCCCACATGTGGACCCCGCTTGGACCTGAAAATGTCATTTTTGTCCATGTGTCCAAATTGGACTCAAGGACAGGCGTTTCTAGCTATTTGATATTTTCTGAACCTGCTGGTGATGTTTATTTCAGCAATCGGAGCAGTACATGTAATTTCCACTGAGGTCAGAGCTACAGTTGGAGACCGAACCCCAGGCAAGTGTACATTGCCAAATCCTGCAGTTCTTGTTAATATTCTTTGACTTATTTATACATTGTTGTACATGCTTAACCTAGGACCGTGTGACTTACTTAGCGTCCGATTAATAGTCGGGTGCCAATACTGTACGCGGGGTTGTGTAAGGTCAACTAGAGATGGATATCGTGACTATTTACATTCTCGTACTTGCCATATCAAGTACATTATACCCAGGACACTTGACACGAATCATGAGACAGAATCTTTCTGAAATATTCAAGGTGATTCTATATAGGATACAGGTTTATGACATATACATCTTTACATGCTTAGATTTTATCCTGACTTGTTGCATTAGTTTTGATCGTACGTAACATGTACATCGCGAACTGTGACATGAGATTACATTGGGTGGGGAGAGTATTACCATATCAAAGGCTGATTATATTATAAATACTGTCATCTGGAGGTGTCTTAGTTTCTGATACAGAGCTTTGGCGCAAGTTCTGGCCCTTCGAGAGAATACTGCTATAGGTTTCTCTGACACTGATCCTATAGTAGTCTCAGCCCGAGTATGATTAAACTCTTACTTGCATATCACTTAGCTGGTTATTTATTTACCCTATTGCTTCATTTATTGCTGCACTGCATTTATTTTGGCATGAGTTATTTTGTACCTTGCTATGTCCCCTGAGGACCTGGATCCGGATTATGTCCCCAGGATTAGCAGACGAGATCTACCCCGAGGTATACGGGACATGAGCACTTCTCGGAACAGTACCAGACCCTGAGGACGAGGTGATCGCTGAGGATTTTTTCTGAACATCTGCTTCTCTATGCTCAATTTTTAATGGCAAATAAACTCTTTTATTCTTGTTTAAATGAACAATTGTAACAGACTTAATATCGGGTTGTTTCCCGATTTTATTTTCTTGTGACTGGATGATGTTTATTTTCTTTT
The DNA here is from genome assembly GCA_036927795.1 of Iris macrosiphon. Taxonomy (NCBI): domain Eukaryota; kingdom Viridiplantae; phylum Streptophyta; class Magnoliopsida; order Asparagales; family Iridaceae; genus Iris; species Iris macrosiphon. The sequence goes on from JAYESA010000249.1 coordinate 106,022, forward strand.
GTTGATATTGCTGTATTTATTCTGTGGATGAGATTAGTAAATCCTGATCGTTGTAATACAGCTTAAGTATGCCCCGATGGATCCATTAAATTGGGTTTGTCCATCGGTGTGTGCTGCTGGTCATTGCCACGTGGCTAATCCCTAGATATTTTGGGACTGGGGCGTGACAATCGGTTCCTCCAACTCAACTACGTGTGGGGGTGGACATGCCACCATCTAACACAAACCAGGAGCCTGCTCCAAATCAAGAGTCAACGGCTCCACCTCTGAACCCAGAGAATGTATTGCCTCCTATTGGAGTTACAATACAACCGATCTCTCACCACTCTGCGATCCCTCTCCCAGCTGTAGATCCGATGCAGGCAGTTCGGGAATTGAAAGCCCAATTTGATGCCTTGAAGAGTAAGGATCAACTCAAGAAGTTGGGAATCAATCAGCCATACCCAGCTATTTGGGACGAGATCTCTTTCCCACCAAAATACAAACCACAGGCTATGGTTTTGTTTGAGGAAAAGACGTCGATATCTGATCAAAAATGCCAAATCATATCGTGTATCAGATCCTGCAAACTATGATACAAAGTTCGTATACGATCATCTTTATAATGAAAGATATATTGTGAATCCATCGTTGAAGCCTTCCAAGTAGAACAATATACTGCCCATCAAGAATAACTCCACATGATATAATATGCCAATGCCATTTAGATCAAAATTCTTGTTTCAATAAAGTATAGATACAATTTCTTGGTCAAGAAATACAAAAGAATAAAAAAAATTCATATTAGATTCAATCCTTCATCATGAAAGGGCAGGGCAGAGTGCTTCTGAAATACTATTTGATTGAATGTTGAAAAAAATATCATTTGAGATGGTTTGTAATATTTGGGAATTTGTAGTGAATACAAGCAATGTGTTGGCCACATATCGGGCACAGAAGCTATGTCAACACATCTCAAGATAACGATCGTTAAACGCAAGCACCAAGATAAATCAAACACAATATTTTTTGTTAGACAAATTTCATTCTATATATCTTCAAAAAGATTTAAGATTGAATACAAATATATTGAACACTTTGTCCAAAAGTTCAACCATTTTACCAAACTCAAGAAAAAAAAAAGATTATAATGAAATCACTCACCCAACCTTGTGATGATCTTCCTGAACGGAAAAACTCTCCGAACAGATCTCATCTTCCTGTTGTCTCGAATGACGAGCCATAAGAACAAAACACGAAATTTTTCTTGGATTTTCTGTGGACTTGCACACTGAATCTCCCGTATGAGCATCTTCATGCCAACTCCCTCAACCGTATAGGATAAGAAACCTAATTTATTGTTTAAGAAAATCCTAAAATAGTCCAGCACTAATCTTCACTGTCAATATTTGATCCCACGAACATATTAGATGCTGATTTGGGCACGCATTTGTGGAGTTCGCCGACAGACAGTATACCACCGGCGTACCGTCGGTATACCACCGATGCTATTTTTGTTCAATTTGAGCCCGGTTCAGCCATCGATCCTCCGTCGTCTTTGTCGCAACTTCCGTCTAGGCTTCATGACGTCCAGACTGTCCATCCTCCATCCGGACATCTCGAATGGAGACAGGACCCAACACAATATGTCTTAGTATGAAGATGCTACTAAGCAGAACAATAAGACAAAATTGAACGCGGATTGAAGCCTTTAGAAGGCACAAGTCTTGCTGGCCCTAAATCGACCTGAACAAAAGAAATTGATCATATAGCCAACAAATGTTCTTGTTGCATGGAAACAATTTCTAGCTTTCTAGCACAATTCCAAGTGAAGACCACATCTTCAAGCAATGGTATAATAAAGTTTTAAGTATACACAAGAAATCAAAATTCCATGCCGAAGGAATTAACCATAGCTATAACATCCATTTCTATGGCAATTTCTACCAGATCATTTTAATTGGGAGCATCTCTTTGTACGAGTTTGTACCTGATTCATATGAAAGAAGAATAAGTGACTATGTTCCTGATGATACCAATTCAATGCCAAGAACCTAGCCAACTTCCTCAACATGTGGGTGAGACTATGTTCCGATGATTAATCGATACCAATTCAATGTCAAGAACATAGGCAACCTCTAGTCTTGCAGTGACTATGTTCCGATGATTGATCGATACCAATTCAATGTCAAGAACATAGCCAACTTCTCAACTTGTGGGAGTCTTCGGTGCAAGACTACTCCCCTCTCCTACTGCACCACCTCCCCGCTCGATATCGCCACCCCGAGGACTGCACGGAGAACTGGCCACCCTCTTCCCCCGGCTCAGGAGCCTCCCGAACGACTTCAACCTCCCCGACACCGGAGTCTTCGTCTCCTCCACAGGAGGCGACTTAGGCGTCTTCGTCTCCTCCTCCGTGTTCGCGGGCGGGGGGAGGAACCCCTCCGCCGCCCTCCTCGGGATGTCGATCACCAGCATTCCCTCCGGCCTCCTCCCGGGCACCCCCGATACGTCCGGGCTCTCCTCCCGTGCCCCGCGGCCTTCGCCTCCGCCGCCCTGGCTCCCCCAGAACAGCACATTGGTGGGGAAAGCCGGCGTCGCCATCGTCTCCGCGCCGCCCGGACCGGCATCGGGAACCTCGACAGCGGCGCGGCAGAGGGGGCAGGTGGAGTGGGAGCGGAACCACACGTCGATGCAGCCGACGTGGAAGCAGTGATTGCACTTGGAGAGCAGCCGGACCTTCTCGCCGTCGGCGACCTCCGAGAGGCACACCGAGCACTCCAGGCCCCCTCCCTCGTTAAAGTCGGCGGCTTTGAAGGCGGTGACCGGGAGGGAGCTGAGGACGCCGGCGTCGAGGCCGCGGCGGGGGAGGGGGACGACGACGTCGAAGAGGAAGCGGCCGGAGCCGCGGTGGCGGCGGAGAGCGGGGTGGGCACGCATGTGGCGCTTGGCGTAGAGGTAGAGGAAGAAGATGAAGACCACCATCAGGAAGAGGAAGAGGACCGCCGCGATCATCAGCTGGCTGCTGAAAGTCGCCGCCGCGTCCGAGCGGGGGGAGAAGCCCTGGTTCTCGTCCGACATTGATAAAAAAAAAAAAAAAGATTGGATCGTCTCGAATTTTCGATTTGGGTCTTGATAAAGATCGGATCTTTTTTCGTTGGGACTAGGGAAAAATGGAATTTTTTGGGAAGGAACCAGAGGAACTGTAGCGAAATGTGCTCACAGAATGGGACTATATTGTGCTGGTGATTAGTGATGGCAGCACTGACCTCAATATAGGGGGGAAGCAGGACAGAGAAGAAGGCGAACACAACTACGGAAAGTGGGAAGTGGTGGCGGCGGTCCACTTCCTGGGAGGATATTTCGGGAAGTCATTGGAAGATCGACTTCAAGAAGCCTCAGATTGGACCAAAGCTGGTCCAAACATTGGACCGGCAGCGGCCGGTCCGCTCATCAGTTTGGACCGGCCAAGGTTTGTTTGTTCGGCACTCACTCTGGTTCTATACTTCAGTTCATTGAATAAAATCCACTTTCATTCATGAATTCGAACGAACTCGACCACAGTGAACTCAAAAGTTCCCTTTGGTTTAATAAAATCTATTTAAACAAAACCTAAGCCCCTTGATAAAGACGCTGAAAAAAAGACTCAGGATAGACTAATTTTTTATTTAGATAATTATAAGTTTATTATTTTTTAAATTTGATCATGTTAGTCCAATTTTTTTTCAGGACTGTCAAATTTTTGACAGTTCTAACAATATGAAGGACTCTCAAAATTTTGACAGTACTACAAATTGAAAGGACTCTCGAAATTTTGACAGTTCTAAAAAAAATATGTTGATTCTTTAGTACTGTCAAAATTTTGACAGTCCTTCAAATTGGTAGAATTATCAAAATTTTGTCAGTCCAGAGGGGGAGGGTATCTACGTGAGGAGGAGGAGGAGGAGGAAAGAGCGGCGACGATCGTCTTCCTCCTCCTCCTCGAGCAGCTCCGTCTCCTTCTCCCTCCTCCTCCTCGTCATCTTCCTCCTCCTCGAGCAGCAGAAGCAGCAGCGGCAAGAGCAGCTGCGGCGGTCGTACTGTGCTCGTGCGCATCTGGTGGTTGGGACACGGACACGGAGGCCGGAGGGGAGGGAGATGGGAGAGGAGCGGGAGGAGGGCGGAGGAGAGATGGATAGTCATAGTAAATTTTGGACTAGCCTGAATAAAAATTATTTGTAACTGGACTAGCACATATTGGACTAGCCCCATGTCTTTTTTGTAGTGCCATTATCAAGGGTATAAACTAAAAAGATAAAAAGAAGGACACGGGAACTCCGTACGTTTTAATATGAATTGATCTACGTTGCACGTACAATTTTTATTATTATTATATTATTAAAAAATTAAATAAAAATTTAAATTATATTAAAATATTTTAAATATTATATGAATAAATTTTAATTAAAATTTATTATAAATATAACTTTTAGAATTTTGAATATGTATTTAGTTAGATAATACCATCTATTGAATATATTTTAAAATTTATTATATGTTTAGAAGGATTTTATATTTTATTTTTCTTCATTATATAAGAAGATAACATAGACATTAGTTGAAAAAATTATATTTTTTATATTAATAATTAAAAATATACATAGGACGACTTTTGAGCTGCTACATTATAATAATATAGATAGGTTAGCAATTGGATTTGGTATTAGGTTTATTTTTTCATGAAAAAAAAAACTAGTTTTTAAATATTTTTATTGATAAGCTACTATATTTATTTGGACAATTTTTGTTTAAATTTGATTAGAGATTGCTGTTTTTTTCTAAAAGAAAAACATTAGCGTGGATAAATTTTTACCGTAGTTTTTCATTTGGTGTCAAAAATTTATCAAACTTAAATAAAAATTTAATTTTTAACAAACATAAATGCTAAATAATTTTTAAATAAATAAATAATTAAATAAAAGGTTAATTAGTTTTTAGATCCTAAATTTTATACCAACTTAGAGATTAATTTCTGATATATTCAATTAAAAATTTTGAATAATAAATTTTTATTTTTGATTTTTTTTTTTCTGAACATGAGTGCAAAAGCAAAAAACCAACACATGTTAGAAATGAAAAAATAAAAAAAAAAGAAGAAGAAAATTGGGAGTACAAAATTTTCATTTGAACATGTCAGAAGTTGTTTTAAAATTCAAAATCTAAATGCTAATTAGCCCAAAATTAAATAATCATGATAAGAAACCCTAGCTCGAGGCATATAACCTAAAGATTCATTATGGTTAATCGAATAGCTCAAATTTTGTCCAAAGAACCAAGCCTAAACCCGGTTCAAACCGGGGTTTCTTACATCTGCATGCTGGTCGATTGATTGTTTCGTTGACTCTTGGGCGGTTGGTGTTGGATTTCATTGCCACTTCTGACCGAGACTTGTAGATTGTGACAGCATGACGTGTTAAATTGATCGAGATCAAACTTCTTTGTATTATTAAACATGTGAACATGAAATTGACCTAGTTCTTTGACCCATCCGGTTGGTTTCTTAGTTGCTTAGAACTCTATCACTATGTTCAATATATCAAAGGTAGATTGAAATTATACAAATAGAGAAGGGACAATAGAATTATGTCACGCGGAAATAAGCATTTTTCTATTTCAAAGTCAAACATGTTAGTCCCTTCTCTCATTTTTTTCCTGACCTTCCTGGTGAGGATAGAAAGCAATCCAATTGGAATTGTCCCCATCAATCAAGAAAGTTTAGTACAATGGAAATATTTGCTTAGCGACCAGAAAATTTAGTTTCACGCTGGAAAAAAAAAAAAAAGTATGTATTTCAATATGCACCTATTTTTGTATTGGCATATGTACGATGTATGGTGGCTCATGTGGTTGCAATGTTGGATATTTTTTAGATAAACTAAGTATAAAGTTCTCAAAGAAAATATTTATATTTTTCTACTCTCTGAAATTTTTTCTTAGGAGCTAATCTCCTAGGAGAAGGCAAATGGTGCAAATTATCGCTTTGATGGCGCACTTCACACGTACGTATCGGATACGAGTTTACGTTTTTTGCGCTGGTCTGTGCGAGGCAACCTACACACGACAACTATGCGAGCCAATATACGAGGGGCGCCTATGCGGGGTGACTGCGCGCGGCTCTTCGATTGCTGCTAGAGAGTAACAGACCATTCAGTGGGACGCGAATTACTGCAATAACCACCCACTTAATTAGTGGTAGTGCCAGACTTTAGAATTTGAGACCTGAGACAAACTTTAAAAATGGGTACATTCTAAGCTTAATGTTCATATAAATCGTTTTTTCATGAATGAGGATACAATAATATTATCAACACACAATTTAAGAAATAAAACAATAATATCTAAAATAATATATGTCATAAAAAACTAACAAAACTGAAGATGTTCCAAACCAAAAATTAAAACTGTTGTTTCAGAGAAATAAATAAAAAGAAAGCTAATAATGTTTGGGATAGTTCATAATGATAATAATAAAAAGAAAAAAATATAAATAATAAAAAGAAAAAAATATATAACTTTTTTGTTGTTCAATTACATCAAAGATGACACACACACACACACACACATACACACACAGATTAACAACGACGGAAGGGTAGAGGAGATTGACAACGACAGAAGTGTTGGAAACAAAACGCGAAAACCGTTCCCCAAACCAGTGAGTACCTGCAAGAGAACCGAGAAAAACGCACAAACAAAAAAAATACCAAACACAAATCGCAGAAATAGAAATTTTTACGTGAAAAATCCAGATGAAAAAAACACATGACGATCGGAGTCCAACCCTGAAGAACCTCCACTAATGGAATAAAGATATTACACTCTCTACAAGCTCCTCACCGATCCAACACGGATCACGGCAACTCTTTGGAAAAGAAAATAGATTACAACCACGAGAAAAAAAAGACAATGAGAAATACCCAAAATTGATCTCCTTCTCCGAAACGGCCTCAAATTATTCTTTCTCCTCTCCAAAGTTGCAATGACACTCTTGCCATATTTTTTTCTCTCTTATTTTTTTCTCTTATTGTTGTATATTGTATGAGCCTCTATATAAACTTTTGCATGAATTAGGGTTTTTATATGAAAATCTATATATGGAAGCCAAAAATATTTATGAAAATTCAATTACATTCAATCATATATTTAATGGAAATCAAATCATAAATTAGCTTAACATAAATTAAAAATCCAATTATATGGAAAGTTAATATATGAAAGATCCAATCATAAATATATAATTAAAGTCAAAGATGATAATCCAGTATAATATTTGCTTACAATAAATGTTCCAATATACGGCGCTCGATGCACTTTCTGAGCTTTTTCGACACACGGATGACGCTCGTCGCATTCTAGGGTATTCTTCACATAGGTTGGGAACCCCACCCACTACAATAAATCTCCCCCTTCACAACTATGTGGAGGGGGTCGTCATCCCGACGATCCTCCTACAGTACTCAAACTTTTCCTTGGAAGAATCTTTGTGAACATGTCTGCTGTCACGACCCGTACCCGGTGTAAGGGTACAAGTCGCGAACAACGCCCAGCCTACGCCGCAGAATCGGCGGTAGAACGCTGTCTAGGTAATATATCTAGCAATATAATGAACCACAAACAATAACAATATACTCAATCACAGATCTAAGATGGAACGAGCACGAATATGATAAAGAATAGAATAGTCACATACAACTCATGAGTTTGAAATAATACATCAATGAGTCAGAAAGAAATACTAACAAATAAGCTGGAGACAAATCTAGTACTAGAATACTAAGAAGCTACTAAACTCGGGTTATCTGTCTCAGTTGGGATAAGTCTCCCCTGAACCAGGGTCTCTGACTCTAAATCCACAACATCATGAGGTCCATAAAATATAGGGTACCAGTCCTCAGTGTCATCTGGGAAAAATATATCCAGTCAGGAAAGGAGCAGAGTACATCTCTAACAGCAGTTGTAATCAATGATAAAAACTATATAATAGTAAATAGATGTGAATATGCAAGATGTCACGTCCCAGTCCCAAAATATCGAGGGACTAGACACGTGGCAATGGCCAGCAGCACACACCGATGGACAAACCCAATTTAATAGACCCATCAGGGTGTACTTAAGCTGTAAAACAATAATATGGGCAATGGTACTAATCTCATCCACAGAAATAAATATAACAATATTAGAATAATATGCAATATCAAGTCTCAATAAAACATAACTCGGGGAACAACCCGATAATGAGTTTGATACAACAACTCAATAGACAGAAAATAAAGAGTCCAACAATAGAAATAACTGAGTATGATAACCAGATACTCAGGAGAAATCCTCAGCGATCACCTCGTCTTCTGGTTATGGTACTGCTCCAGTGCATGCTCCTGTTCCGTACACCTCGGGGTAAATCTCCTCAGCTAAACCTGGGGACATAATCCGGATTCCAGGTCCTCAGGGGACATAGCAAGGTACAAGAATAACTCATGCCAAAAATAAATGCAGTGCTATAATAAATGAATTAATAGGGTAAACTATATAACCAGCTAAGTGATATGCAAGTTGAGAGCATCACTAGATCTCAGGCTGAAACCGTTACAAGCTCTGTGTCGGGGAGCCGGTAGCAGTGATATCATGTAAGAGTCTAGCTCGGAGTGGCTACGACACCGTAATAATATAATCAACCTGTAGCCTGTGCGTCTCTCCCCACCCAATGTAATCACATATCTCATGTCCACGACGTCTCATGTCCATGTCACGCAAGATCATATCTAATGCAGCAAGTCATAATGATAGCTAAGCACATGCAATATCTATGTCACAAATTATGTAACCTATACAGAATCACCGTGAATGTCTCAGAAAGATTCTGTCTCATGAATAGTGTCAGGTGTCCTGTGGTATGACGTACTTGATGATGCAAGCACGAGAATGTATAGGGTCTCGATATCCATTTCTATGTGACGTTATACAACTACGCGTACGGCGTTGGCACCCGAATATTATTCGGATGCTAAGCAATATCACATGGTCCTAGGTTGAACAATTTATCATATAATTAAATCAAGATAACAATATGAAGTAGGTACTACAAGTTTGGCAAGGTACACTTGCCTGGAGTTCTGACTCCAACTGCTGCTCTGGTATCAGCAGGATTTACAGGTACTCCTCCGGTTGCTGAAATAAATGTTACCATCAGGTTCAGAAGACATCAAATAGCTAGAATTGCCTGTCCATAAGTTCAATTTGGACACATGGGCAAAAGTGACAGTTTCTGGTCAAAGCGGGGTCCACATGTAGCCCATTTCGCACCGAGAAATGTGCCAGAGATAATATTCTCCAAATTCATCAAACTTAGTGTCTACAAGTCCAGAACGACGATACGAACTCAAGGAACGTCCAAAACTGGATTTCGATGAGCCGATCACAAAATCGTCCGTCAAGTGGAGCCGTGGGGCCCACAATATGGAATTTTATCAAGTTCTCATAATCGAACCAAACTTGGGTCACAGGGCCAGCGTATTGCTACGAGTCTGATGGCGTAAGTTTTGTTTCGATACGACGAGCATACACAAAGTTACAATGAGTTTCAGAACAGGGCCGATACAGGGTGTTGTCGACGGATGCGCGTTGATTTCGGTGTGCACGCACATCCAAATCAACTTTCGCAAAATCTTACACGTCCGTATTAACGGCGCACACCTTCAGTGAAGTTTTCACATGGCCAAGTCGTCCCGTTTAGCGGGGTGCACCCAGTTCCGAGAAAATCAGGGTATTTAATACCCCCCTGTTGGATCAAAAGTTGAGTTTACCCCCCTGAAAGTGTTGTTAAAAACTTATTAACGACACTTTCAAAACTTTCAACGATACTTTAAAAACTTTTAACGACACTTTCAAGGGGGTAAACTTAACTTTTGATCTAGCAGGGAGGTAATATCATTGTACCTAATCTAATAGGGGGGGTAAAATCAAATAGTCCTATATATAAAGATATGTGTATCACTAAGTGTTGGTAACCAATAGTTGGAAGTGTGTGAGTGTATAGAGGTGTGCACCTCTGTGTGTGTGTGTGTGTGTATGTGTGTATGGGGGGGAGGGGTTGTAGCGCCCCGTTCTCCCGGTGCGGAGAGCACGGCTAAGAAACACAAGACGGTATCGTTCGATCGGGATAGATTGAAACAAGAACTCGTCCTCGTTATGGATTTGTTTCTTCGGAATTGATTCCCACATTCAGTGGACCACGCCCCAAGGATCGGCTTAGCGGCAGAGTCAGGAGGGACCTCTCCGCTGCTATCTTTTACTGCCTCGGTTTTTGATGTCGCTTGTTGCTTTCGTGCTTTGAGTTAGTTTTGGGATTTGCTTGTTTTCCTTGAACAGTTTCGATGGTTTTCATTGTTTTCGTTCATTGAACTACACTTCTATTCCGAGATTGGAAAGAGAGGAAGAAGTATTAATCGAGCTGTTCGTGTGCAGGTGAACGAGCAGTAGGCGGCTTGCGAGCGGAGTCATGAAGCGCCTCTTTCCTTCTCCTTTCCTTCCAACCAAGTGAGTGGCTACCAACCCGATTAGCTAGCCCTGCTTCCAAGCTTCACACCAAAACTCTTACATTCTTGTTGCCCCGATCAAACGATACCAAGTAATAATAAAAGATACCAAGATAAAAGAGAATAGACTTGGTAATACTGCTTGTCAATCAAACTTGTGAACGAATACTTGTATGCATGCTTGTTCGTTTGGAATGTTCATTATATGTTTCAAGTTTAGTTAGAATGCATATCTCTATGAAATATTGTTATGCATATGGAACACACTTTTCTTTGCCATAGATGGATAATATAGACTATGCAAAGACTGTTGTGTATGGAACTTATATCGTGCTAGAAATTATCTTGAAACGTGCATGGATTGATAGAAAACTTAACGAACGCTTCGATCACGGACAACTTGTGCACAAGGTTTTGGAGGTTTCGCGGACGGTCGCCAGGGCGCTGGGACCGATCCGATCCAGACAGAACATATGGATTAGTCAATTGGAATTAAGGAAGTAAACGGCATATGGCGGGGCTCGCAACCTGCGTCGCATATCATTTTCTATCCCGTGACTATAACTCGTCCCTTCGTGGCATCAAGCCAATGATCCTATGTATATTTAAACCTGTTGTATACTAACTTGTGTCTTCGTGGCAGGGAAGGCAAGGTAAGTATTGTGCAGGTCATTCAGACGGGCAGGTAAAATCCACCGAACGGTGGCACATTCATTTCAGTAAATTCTATATGCTGCTTACTTGTAAATGAACTAAGGCAAGATAGAAACCTATAAATATGCATGCTTCACTAAAACAACGTGTTGATTGGTATAGTTCGGTTAGCTCGCCTTCACCAGCATGTTTCGATATGCTGACTCTCGTTGAAACAGGTTCTCCGTACCAAGGCGAACCGAGCGAGGAGCCGAAGTCGTCTTTCCGATCCAGTCCAGCTGTTGGCGCATCTTCACCGCGCCCTTTGAAGCATTTTGGAGTCAGGAGCCTGCAACTCTTCATACACAAATGCAGCTCCGTGGCAAAGCTGTCCTCCAGCCTGGAGGTCTTCATCATTTTGAGTTTATAAAGGGATGTAATGTAAATGACTGCTATCTCATTTTGAGTCAACACTTTTGTAAGCCGTTCGGCATATTAGCTGACTCGTTCAGGAGTTTGTAATAGATGTTCATTATCAATAAAGAGAACTTTTCCATGTTTCAAATCTGTGTTTTAATTTATCTGCGTACTCTGAATATGTGCTTGCTATGCAAAATACTTTAGCCTTGTGCGGGCGCAACCCCAGGCCCGCACGGCATCACGATTCGGGGGACGCCCCAACGATTCTAAGGAATCGGGTCGTGACATAGTGGTATCAGGGGAGCACAGCAGTGTGGGTGGATCAGGGGAGCACAACAGTATGGAAGATGAGGGAATTATTGTTCAGTGTGGTGCACAACTACGGACAGTAGGTATGTAAGGTTGTGCACGTATTAATGCATGTTCAGGGAGTATCTGGGCAGACTTAAGATGACTATGAGCATTTATGGGTTTATGTAAAGTTGTAACTGTTGTTGATTGGTGTTGGGTTGAGGAGTGTCACACTTACATGTGGTTCAGTTTTGAGCAACCACATACACATGGTTAGAAGTATCTGTGTGTGGGCAATAGGCTCGAATAATAGTTGGTTGGATGAGGCATTTGGGTGTCAGTGTATAACTGAACTGGCAAAGGGGACTGCAGGTTTAATATTTTACTCTATGTGATATGCACAAGTTAATGCATCTGTGTAAGGGGGAAACGAGTTAGGAGTATCAACATGAACCTGGGTCAGGCAAGTTGGCAGTAAACTGTTTATACAACAACAGTTCTATTATGGACTGAGTTGGAACAAGGGAAGAAGGTCAGGGCTACAAGGGAGTAATGGCATTGTGGACTGAGTTTTATATAGTGTCAGTTGTTGTCAATGGAGTAATGGCATAGGGTAAACTGATATGGAAAGAGGGAAACCAAGTGCCTGTACACTAAGTCCTTCAGTGAGGGAGCGGATAACTTGCTGTTAAGAAATGGATACAACAGTAGTACTAGTGAATAGGCTTAGGATATGGGGAAAGATGAATGTTTGAATATTGTTCCATGGGTATCAGTGGACACTTGAGCACTGATATTAGTAGCAACATCTGTACCAAATTGTTCATCAGAGTGATACCCTATTTGTATCACATTTGTGAAGGGAGTGATACATAGGGTTTGCCAGATGAGTGATTGCAAAGTATAGTGTTCATGTAGCTTTGCTAGGTGATAAAAGTAAGCAGAGAGCATCCATATAACTCAGTAGCAGCAAGTAGGTAGAAAGGGTATGGAAGATACCAAGTATGATAGGAAATAGATGATAGCTAAGGTTAGTAATAATTTGAGTATCCAATGTGTATCAGTAAGGTAGGACAAGAGATACGAGTAACAGTAAGAATTAAGTCTAGTTAATATATAAATGATTTGGTATAGTGTTAGTTACCTTTAGTTATCAGTGGAATAATTAGTAGTAATTAACAATTAGTGTATCAGTTAGTTAGTTGGTTAATTATATATATATATGAGCTAATTTAGTATAAATATGTTATCATTAGTAGTGAGCTAGTATAGTAGATGTCAGTTACCAAGTAGAGTATTACATGTAAGTTAGTGTATGATTAGTATTAGTTATTGTTAATGTATCAGTTAACTAATAATTAATTAGAAGTATGTATAGGTAAATTATTATATTGATACCTAAAGTATCTTATTATATCGTTACTAGTGTTGTTAACTAATACAACTAGTATTGACTTATAGTAGCTAGTTTTATCTAATTAGTGACCAATATAGACCAAATACCTTAGTGTAGACCTAGAAACTTGTTTATGACCTAGTTTAACCTAGTTTGACTAGTGAGACCTAGAAAATGGCCTAGAAATTCATATTAGTGCATCCTTTAACTCATTTCTCTTTTATTACATTATTTAACATAATATTTCCTAAATAAGATTGTGTGACATCGGCTCAAGCATCGTGATACACCCTTTTTTCTGACCAGAGGCTAGTACATCTCTCTGTTAGTTTTTATTACATGATAGTGAATATATCACATGTTCTAGAGTTGTTTACTTGATTTTGACACAGTGGCTATACGGACTAGTACTAAATGGATCATGTCATGGGATATTATCCCCTACCGTGTTCAACGGTTACTTCTTCACATGTATTTCATAATGTGTATCGGGTATTGATTATCGTGTACTTTATATTCACACACTGCTCGTGTTAGTGTGCTTATATTCGTGTTTACAACGTGTTATGATTGGAACCATGAGTATTGGTTGGAAAAGGGGGAGTAGGAGTTGGTTATGTGATTAAGCCCAAGTGTATTTGTGTACATGTCGATCACATATGTAATCGAGTTACTATATTGTATTCGTGTTCAACCCAGACCGATCACATAATAAATCTGTACTCCATGGCACATTAGTTAGTTTTATCTATTTTTATTTATTTACAGTTATTCATATTATCTGTTCTTTATTCTAGTACATTACATGTTCACCTAGTTCATTCTATTTCCTATTGCTAGTTATCTTATATTATTTTCTATTATTTGTTATATATGCTCTATTATGTATTTGGAACTGCTTTCAGAGGTATGTACTTCGTTCCAATCCTGACTGGATATATTTTTTAGATGATTGGTTTGAGGATTAGTGTTCCACTTATTACGGGCCGCAGGACGGTGAGCCATTAGAGGATTCTCCCCTATAGTAGGAGAACCTAGTGCCAACGACCGAGGAGGCCTAGTTTTATATTTTTGGACATTGTATTAGTCTCATTCTAGACTTATGGCATGTATATATTATTTTTGGGAGTGGCTATGTCTAGACTTATGGATTATGACTTATGGATGTATTGTGACTCTTATTTCCTCTCTTTTATTCCATATCGTGCTTTTATTCTCTTTTAGTTTTATTTTATAATCGATTATTGTTTACCATTATCATATACCATATTGTTCCTCTGTTTGGAGTTGAGATGGCATTGACAGGTGCCATATATATTGTGTGAGATATTTAGATAGTATTGATGACCTCAACAACATTCTACGTCGTTATCACATTGTAGGCTGGGTGTTGTATACGTACTCGTGCATTATTTTGAGTGCGGGTCATGACACGGTGATATCCAAGATGAACCGATGTCCCTTAGCCGAAGGCGGACTAATCGGCCCTATGATATCTATGCCCAGGCTTCGAACGGCCAGGACGCTACGGTCGGGTATATAAACTTTGAGGGTTGAAGTCAGCATGGATTAGGAATACTTGGCACTTCCTTGCATAATCAACGATGACTTCTATCATTATTAGCCAATAGTAACCTATTCTATGCAGGCGGTCTTGTAGCTTGGGCCATGGCATATGGGCACCGTAAACTCTGTCGTGAGCCTCGCAGAGAGCCTGCTTTGCTTCTGTATTCGATAGACATCATAGCAAAAGATCGTCATAGGAGCGACGATACCGTATTTTGGTAGCCATATCATAATAGAACTAGAGGAAAAGTCTTCTGATCGAAGTGGCTTCCTTTAGGTTCTTGGAGAGAATTCCATAGACTGCATATTCGATGAATGAAAGTCTCCAGTCTTATGAGTCAGCGCTCCTTTCTACTGAGTAGCTCCGGCACAGAGAGAGGTTATTCTTCGGGCAAACCAGCTCTTGACCGATCACGATGATCAGTTTATAGGTATTGACCAGAACAGCTAGAGAGGCTGTGAGTCCGGCTAGGGCATCCGCTTCAATAATTCATAATCGAGGGATGTGCCCTATGAAGAACCCCTCGAAGGTGGTGATTATTTTAAGCGTGGCTTGGTGTTAGGGGATTAGGTCTTCATTCCAGACTTTGTACTCACCTTAGACTTGATTGACTATCAGCTTGAAATTATCGTAGGCTTCTAGGTAGTCCACTCATGTCACGCCCCAGTCCCAAAATACGTAGGACCAGGAATACGTGACACGCCAACTACGCATTCGACCAGGCTCTGGTCTTACTCGAATACGTATAAGCTGTAAAATAAAGGGCACAATCTAGATATCCCAAAAATCTAAACCTCTATGTCTCAATCCACAATGTACAACAGTATACAAGAAAGAGCTATATGTGATAGAGTCAGCCGTCCAATAACACACTAACTCGAATAGACTCGAGAAGAAGTATGAGTCTATAAAAACTAGGCTACAACAGCAGATGAGATAAATAATGTAAAATAATCATAATGCCGGTAGATATAATGCGAGTACCTGGTACCATGCCCGCAAGACCTGCAACTCCAATAGCAACTCCAAATGCTCCGTAATCATCTATGCTGCAAAACTGGCAGGGAACCAGGTCCTCAGAGGGACGTAACAAGGTACATAAATACAACAATGCCAAGTAAACAGAAAGTACAAGTGCACGACAGGGTACTCTAACATGAAGAAACAAGTGTGACACAGTTTAAAGACAATGTTCGACGCGTGGGCCGTCCAAAATAAAACCGTAGCTCTGGACACGGAAACACACGACATGTACCGCAGCTCCGGGCAAAGAGTCACACGGGT
Organism: Iris macrosiphon; assembly: GCA_036927795.1. Lineage (NCBI taxonomy): Eukaryota > Viridiplantae > Streptophyta > Magnoliopsida > Asparagales > Iridaceae > Iris > Iris macrosiphon. The sequence goes on from JAYESA010000249.1 coordinate 122,163, forward strand.
GAAACAGCTACACTAGATACAGGTATCACTACAAATACTACATATATATAAGCGCGTGCAGAGTAGCCCAAACGTCTAGTAACTGTCTTCCCCTTCCCAAGCGGTCAACGATTGTGCGCTGAACCTGAACCTCTAACTACAGTCTCGACACACAGAAATAACTCAACAGACGCGACCCTAAGGTCATCCCAGTCTCTGGTCATGATGTCAGTATCAGGATACAGGAATCTGGCACGATCACAGTGTATGAGTGTGTCCTGGGGTATCGATGTACTCAGGTACGTGCATCGAGGTGCTATGAAGCATCTAGTAATTATTCTAAGACGTTAAGTCGAATGTCAACACCGGTTGTGAACCGAACACAGAGTATCGAACGCCAGCATAAATACGCGTACGAGTACATAAAGAACAACAATATCTGTAAACTGAAATACAGGGTGGCAAGGTACACTTGCCTGCGTGCGGCTGCTGATGTGGGGGATCTGGTACCTCGTCCAAGTCCTCAGGTCCCACAGTACCTAGTGAAGAGATACAAACCAGAATTAATAATCTATTCTACGACTCACAAGGGCAAGATACTAGAGGGCTGACTACAACTGACTAGCGGTACGATAGTCCATCAACTAGTCATCTGTACATTCTCTTCGATTTTAATTCTCCGAATATAAACTAACATTTCCACCATGTACGATACATCCCGATTAGTTGGCTCCAAGGTCAAAACTCTATTCTCCTCGATCACATATTTTTAATTAAATCGTGATAATTTATGTAGAGGCCAACCCTAATTTCCATCCTAGTACCACATCCAAATCGAACTTCATAAACCACAAGATACATGCTCACTATACTACATAAATATTAAACCATGTCAACCTCATTAAACCCATCCTCAAGTTATTTAAATTTTCACATGCATTCACATTAAACCTCATTTGTCTTAACCAAGGTAAACCTTAACACATAGTTCAAAGTAACCTACACTAACCATATATATCATCCACATTACAACACAACCATGATTTAAACACAAACTCATCTAAGGTACACAACCATATATATATCAAGAACCCTCATTCAAATCGTACTTAAACCATAAATGATTTATTTAGCATTTCTTTCCACCATATATATATTCATGACATCTAATCAGGATCAAACCCTATACTCCCATGAAATTCATTCATCATTTAATAATTACTTATGTAAACACCAACCTAACCTACATTATTACATGCTCAAAAATACACTACACTACACTTACACAATATAAATCCTAACAATATATATGAACACATCCATAGCTAACATTCCACACATCCTCATATGTGAACAACACTAAATAACATGTTACTAATAATCTGGAATTTTTTTAAACAAGAAGGGGAGAGGATCGTATACCTCAACGAGGAGTTCGTCGGCCGGAGGGGTGATGGCCGGAGGAGGATGGGAGAGTGGTGAAGGAGGAGAAAGGAGTCAAAGGCCGGGGGGAGGATGGCCGGGGGAAGCCGTGGGCCGCCGGAGTGGGCTGCACGGCCGGAGGGGCTGGACCGGCTGCTGATGTGGGGCGGCTGCCGCTGCTCCGCCGGGGCCGGCTGCTCCGGTCTGGACCGGCGGTCGGGGGAGGATGGCCGGCGGTCGGGGGCAGCAATGGCCGGTGTAAACTCGCTCGACCAGATTTCAGTAATTTAGGATTATTTTTGACTAATTAGAATTATGGCAACTTTTTAAAATTTTATTTATTATATATTGATTGTGCACCTGTTTATTACACAATTAATTAGGACATCACACTAGCTGTTAAACCCTAAATAAATTTCACATCCCTGCTATAGACTTGTTAGACTACTTTTTCTGTATTTTGTGCAACTTCCAGAAACCTTGTTTGGTGCTTCGTTTTAGTCGCACAAATATCGTTACAGAAGTACGTATTTATTTCCTATTTAAAATTCTGCTCTTTACCCATCCCTGTACCCTAGGGATTTGAGGACCAATAGGCACCTGTTTTGCCCAACCAAAAATACGATAATATTCTACTATAATTGTATTACAATTATCGTATTGACACCGTAGAAAAATTATGACCCTAACTGCCTCTAAATAATTAGTGAACACCGTGTGCAGTATTATTTAAATAATAAATACGATGACCGTATTATGTCACGACCCGCACCCGGTTTAGGGGCACGAGTGCGTGGGTACGTCCAGCCTACGCCGCAGCATCGGCGGTAGAACGCTGTCTAGGTCTTGATTCTATCTAGCCAATCTCACACAAGCATCCAATCTCCATAAGGAGGTACGGATAACACAATGAAATGAACACATACTCAATCACATGATTACAGCACGATAAGATTTCGAATAATAAAACTGAAATTAAACACAACACAAGTCCACAAGAAATAACTTAACTTAACAATATCCAAGAATCATCAAAATGCCGGAGACAAATCCGGTACCAATAGACTGTTAAAAGAACTAACTATGAATAATAATTCCGACTAGACCTCCAGAATCAACCACTACCAAGTCTGCAGCTACTCACCATAAGTGTCGGACAGCGGTCATCTAAGGCATAGTCTGGAAAAATGTTTCCAGTCAGGAAGGAGCAAAGCACAATCTCAAATAACAGTTCCATTAATTGATAATGTCTATAATACAATAAAACATGTTATGCTAGCTACTGAGAAGACAGTGAAATAAATGCAATGGCAATTTTAAGAGAGACAGGCAATGTAAAGAGACAGGTAATAGTCAATTATGATATAGTCAGTGCATGTATGGAAATAAGAGAACAAGGAACAGTATCATATACGGGTGATGTAGTATATGAAAATATAGAGAACTGTAACTATTCTAAGTGTTTGAAATAGTAGTTTCGAAATGTGATCGGCTTGGGAACATGTACGGTTGCTATAAGGCCTGGCTAATCATGGGTGAAGAGCATGATTAACACTTACAGTTTTTATACTACAATAAGAGGTTATGATCACATTTCTTACTAACTACTTCCCCGCCCCCAACTAGTACTGTGGATCCAACCATGACACGTCACGATACACGAGCAAGTAAAGTCTATCATGTACGGTTTCTAAATATACATGTCGTGTACAATGTCAATACGATAATTAAGGTAACATCTCATGACTGCAGATCCAAGCTATACTAGTCCGTGTAGCACAGTGTCAAAGATTCAGTTGTAACATTTCAAGATCATTGAACTTATAGCAATTATCAAGAATTGGAAATTATCAGAGAATGTACTTGCCTCGGGTCCTTAGCTGGTATTTATGGATGTCCTGTTCCAGAGTATCCCCTGGTAAACCAACAGTCCTATAACACATCACAATATGACATTTGTATCAGAAGCTATCCTAACACACAATAGAAATACACTGGCCTCAGGCCATGCCAGGCAGGGCACTAGTCAACTAAGGTCATCTAGTAGGACTACGTATTTAAATAACAACTTATTAGTTAATTACATATAACATCCCTCAATACAATTATAGATATATGTATAAATATATATACTTTAAAATAAATGATTCTTGTATGTATCTATAAACATAATAATTTATACTTACAATATTTTATACATGCACCCAATTTAAATGTATTTACAATATATACACATATATATATATATCAAAATAATTATACACCTAAAAATATATGCATTTATACTAGTTAACTTTAATACCACACTTACATACATTAATTAAATATATACATTTACATATATATCAGATTATGTATACATTAACATACACATATTTATACCAAAAGTATTAATTTAAATATATACTTTTCCAAAATACATATATTTATATGTTTGTACATATACCAAAATAGTACGTATTTTATGTGAAATTAGAGAAATGATACTATATTTATACAATTAATATTAATAAATAACTAATATACAATTTACATATTTATACATTTACCAAAAATACATAATTACCTATTTATGCATTTATACCAAAAATTACATACATGTAGATATACTAATTTAAATCACATTAGTGTACTGTTATTAAAATAGATGTCATGAAATAAACCTATGTATTTAAACACTTTATTCATAAATAACATACATGTACAATATATATGAAATTATATCAAAATATATATATATATACCAAACTTAAATATAGAATTTATTTAATTACCTACTGCTCATATTAATCAGATATTAATAAAGTAATTTATTAAATATACTAATTACCACATATATAATACTTTACATTAATTACACATACAAATTTAATTAAAGCATATACTAATTTCATGCTAATTTAAATATATAAACAAACATTTATATATGTACATTAGATATAAACATTAATCAATATACACAATACGTATACTAGGTATTTATATATATACCATACTAATATATATATTAAACATAAATTTTAAATACATTTTTATACTATTTATTTAAATACATACAATACCTTATATTGATTATATATACATATACCAATATATATATAACAATTTTATACTAAGTATATACCAAAAATATATATAAATGGATTTAAATATATACATATACGTATACACATTAATTAAAATATATAACAAACATATATATACATTAGATATATATATATTTACATATATACATTAATCACTATACTATACATTAATAATAAAATAAATAATATACGTATACATATTTTAAATACATACAATATATATTAAACATATTCTATACTAAGCACATACATGTATACATTAATTTAAATTACAATTACATATACAATTTACATGTATATATATACATATACGTATATATATATAAAGATATATATATATAAATATATATATATATATAAAGATATATAAAAAGAGAGAGGAGAGGATCAGAAGCTTACAGAGGAGAGGGAGGTTTGCCGGCCGGTCTCGGGGCTGACCGCCGGGCCGGAGTTGAGGGCTCGGGCCGGCTGAGCAACAGAGGGGGCTGGAGCTTGCAGGGAGGAGCAGTGGTGGTCGGCTGCAGGGTGCAGCGGCCCTCGGGGTGGCCGCCGGAGTCGGGTCGGCCGAACAGCAGGGAGCAAGGAGAGGTGGAGGAAGCTGATGGGGAGCCGCCGGATCTGTGCAGCGCCGGAGTTGGCTAGCTGGCCGGCCGATGTAGGGAGGAGGCCAGCGAGAAGTCCACCGGAATCACTGCAGAGAGTCGGGCTGACCGGCGGGAACTGGCCGCCTGGTTGAACAGGGAGTCGGGTTTGATGGGTATGGTGAACAGTAAATTTCAGTTTCCCCCCCCTTTCCCTAATGTTAAATTCAAATTTAAAATAAGGGAAGGAGAAGAAGAAGGAAGAAGAAGAGAAGAAAAGAGAGGAAGAAAGGAAGAAGAAAAGAAGAAAGAGTTTTCATACGTATGAGAGGGGAAGGAGGCTTGTGAGGGTGGTGGGGTTTTCTAGGTTGCATAGGGATTAGGGTTTGAGGGTGACATGATATTATATAGGATGAGAGAGGGTGTGATGTAGGGTGAGGATTTGACCCCCTAAATGAGTGGTCAAGATCTGTCAAGAGGAAATAATTCATGGGGATTTGAGGGTGAGAGTTTAATTAAAAATATTGGGTTCTCTCATTGTTTAAAATAATTAGGTGTTGGCACCTACAATTAAATAATTGCAACTTAGCCCCTTAAATTCGGGAAATTGCACAAACACATAAAATGACGAAAATTGGGCGGGCTATTCGGGGTCCGATATTTTGTAGGGTCAGGGGACACGGTAAGATGGGTATGGGCTGAATTTGCAGGGCACTGGAATTAAATTGGGATTTTAAATCAGATAAATTAGTATCCTCAATTTAAATAGAAATAAAATTCAAGTTGTGTTCAACAATTAATTTGGAGTACTTGGGGTCAAAATCAGATCAAGTCATCAATACCAATATTGAAGAAGACTCAGAACAGAATATTTCCCTAATTTGGGTCGCACGAAAAATAGGTCAAGATGGCCTCCAATTTTCGATTGGAATGCACAACGATACAAAAAATAGGAATTTATAAATAACGTCCGCGACAATTTTTGTGCGGCCAGAAACAATGTACAGGGAGCAAAATTATGAGTTGCAAAAATAGCAGAATTGAAGGCGGGCATGTCTAGGGCAAGATTGTGAAATTTGTTGGAAGACAAAAGTCTGGATAGTGCTCCAAATATCGAAGCAAAGGCAATGCGCAAAAATATTAAATAAAATACAGTCATTAGTTATAAACTCCAAGAATTAAATTCTAGATAAAATAATTAACTTCAAAATTCCATAATTCGGACAGGTGCTATCTACTGGCTTCTAGGTCAGTCTGCTAGCAAAAATAAAATAAATAAACACTGCATATAATTATATATTTAATCACACATCGCACAAAATTATTTAAATCCAATACACTATCATGCAATTAATTAATTATAAATAATATAATATTAGATATTGTAAAAATTTGAAAATACCCCTGTTTTCAGAATGTGGTAGTGACAAGTCTACCCACCTTAAAAGAATTTCGTCCTCGAAATTAAAATCCTCATACTAGTGTTTAAATCATACACACTATTATTCCCTCAATTAAATTCATCAGCCACGAATAATCCACAAGGTCTTTTCAAAATTTCAAAAATATGAAATTATTTGTATTCCTGTAAAATCCTCGACATAGAATCAAGTCCCTTTTTTTTTATCAAAATTTCCTGAAAGTTTTTAGCTACTAATTCGATACGCAGAATTTAATATCCACTCCTCAAAACTCAACAATATGATATTTAAGGATTCTCCAAATGTCACATTCAATTATAAAGTTCTAAAATTCATAAATTGCAATTAAATAAATACATTGATAAATCTCCCAAAATTTCCAATTTAATAACCAACTTAAACATGTCAAAATCTTTCCTGGAATTAATTAAACCACCAATTATGCCATGTTAATTTCTTAACCATTTATTTAAATCAATAATTATCCTCAAATTTTTAAATCCTCGATTGTTTTATTTATGTATTTACTACCATCAAAAATTAAATTCCTCAAATCATATAATCATGAACTACTCCATATTGTTATTTCACAATAAATTCTTTCAAAAATTCTATAAATAGCATATCCCTAAGAATCTTCAAAATAAATCAAATCCCATTCTTATCACAATATCCTCAAAAAATTTTAAGTTAATAACGAAATACAAGAATTTAACATTCAATCCTCTAATTGAACTCTAATCAATGCATATTTCAAAAAATTGAATCTCGTCCCAATTTGAATTTAACACTAATCCATTTGTGTTCTTTATCCCTCGATTTTTTTTTTTTTTTTCCATAATATGCAACGATGTAATACTTATGGAATCTCCAATACAATATTCAAAATATAAGTTCACAACTTGCAGTCCAAGAATTATATCGATGGCCTTCTTAAATTCCTCAAATTCAATGATAAATTCAATCATTTCATAATTTTTTAAAAATCAATGATTTAACAAAACTTTAATTACGCCATATTAAATTCCCAACTCTTCATTTAATTTAATATTTTTCCTCGAAATTTTAGGCACCTTATCTCTCTTTGTCAAGTCATAACCTCTTCGTTAATCTTTACTACAGTTAAATCCTCAACAATCAAAGTCTAAGAGGATTCTACCTACACCCATACAACATGCAACCTAAAGGAAATATGTATGATCAGGGTGTCTTTTGTCAGGGTATTTTCAGTCTCTGCATCAGGGGTACTACTAACTACATTATAATAAGAAATCATGCATACAGCTACGGTACTAAGGTATCGATCAATCAGAAGACAAAAAGAACATGAGGAAAGAAAAGAAAGAACCTGCTAATATATTACTTGCAATATCTTCTAACATAATCATAGGTCAAATGATGCATGAAAAGTTTGATACTTCTATCTCTTTAGGTACCACACTTTACTACCACCCTAGATTGACACCCAAGTCAGTTGGCAGTGAGATCTCAATCATACTCAAGTCATCAGATCCTTACACATGTATATCATCTACTCATATATTAATATCCATCTCTTATCTACCATAAAGTTAATCCTCGAAATAATCGTCAAGGTTTAACTTCTCGATCAACTTAAAAATAATTGCATACACTCCTCAAAATCAGATACTCAATATCAAAAATTTAATCACCTTTAAAATCCTTATAGCCTTGACTATGTTTATTGAATTGAATTCTCAAAATTTAATAACATAAAATCTCATCTCCTCAAAATTCTTTAAAAATTGAAATTTATTTCCACTCTACAAATTATAAATTTAATCCACAAGTATACATATACTACTCACAGTCTCTAATACTCAAGGTGCACACTAATACACTAATTATTTACAGCCTCAACTGTGTACGAAAATTGTACTGTCCGAAATAATTGCACTATCATTTCCAATAATCCAAATTATCATCTCACATATTTTCTTCAATGATTTTCTATCTATATTACTTAATACCCCAATCTGTTTGTCATCACACGAAGTACTTACTGTCATTTGCACCTTGCTCAACAAATATTTGATATAGAATCACTAGCACTATTGGTATGGTAACGCTAGCTTCATCCTTAGATTAACTCTTCAAACTTATTACAAATCACGATCACTTGCACTTTCTATAATACCAATACTAATTATAATAACACCTATCATGGAACTATTGCTACAAGGTACTATGCTATGGGTATCTCTAGATTAATGCCTAATGCTCATATGTCCCAACTAGGAAACACTTACAATTCACAAGTCACACTCAGCCAACTAATACAAGACACAACCAAAATTGCAAGTCACTAATTATCATACTAACAAGGAATTCTCAAAGAAAATAAGCAAAAAGAACTGGATCAAGGACGGAAGGTATCTTTACTGCTAGTAAAGAAAAGAAGCGATGGAACAAAGTCCTGGAATAACAGAAAATAGATAAGTCTTGAGATGACACTTTAAGAACCAATTTAAGATACAACCTGATAATCATACACGTCTGTCAGAAATCATGACACACAGAATCCTCGCCACGCCAGTAAGCATAGATGCGATAACGACAGGTTCCGTAACTAAGGTATGCAACTCTATAATCATGTCATCTAGAATCCTCGCCTCGCCAACCGGTATGGCTGCGAGAGACCCTAAGTTTCATAACTACAGTAGGTACATCCAAGTCGGTTCCTACGTTCTCGTCACGATAGCTAATATGGCTGCGATAAACTCTAGGTTCCATAACCAAAGTAGACGTTTTACTCTTCTCACTGTCCTCATCAATATATGTCATCAGATGATACCGTAAATTTTAGCCCGTAAAATTCACCTCGATATGAAATCAAAAACTCCACAACGATACCAAGAATTAAAGTTAACAACTGGTCAACAAGAATTAAACTCAATATCAATAAGTGAGGACGGACGAAAATAAGGAGGAAGGATTTAAATTGGAATTTATAATGAGATTCTCAAGGGTCGTCCCAGGAATCTCTCAAATAATTTGTGATTGAGTATCCTCTCTCGCCCTAGTATCCTATGTCCTAGATTCTATAGCAGGCACGCAGTAGTATAACAAGGATGTCACACTACTACGACATCGCACAACTCGCGAAGTCTGACCTGCGTGGGCCACCACTAAAAACGTGTCACGACCCGCACCCGGTTTAGGGGCACGAGTGCGTGGGTACGTCCAGCCTACGCCGCAGCATCGGCAGTAGAACGCTGTCTAGGTCTTGATTCTATCTAGCCAATCTCACACAAGCATCCAATCTCCATAAGGAGGTACGGATAACACAATGAAATGAATACATACTCAATCACATGATTACAGCACGATAAGATTTCGAATAATAAAACTGAAATTAAACACAACACAAGTCCACAAGAAATAACTTAACTTAACAATATCCAAGAATCATCAAAATGCCGGAGACAAATCCGGTACCAATAGACTGTTAAAAGAACTAACTATGAATAATAATTCCGACTAGACCTCCAGAATCAACCACTACCAAGTCTGCAGCTACTCACCATAAGTGTCGGACAGCGGTCATCTAAGGCATAGTCTGGAAAAATGTTTCCAGTCAGGAAGGAGCAAAGCACAATCTCAAATAACAGTTCCATTAATTGATAATGTCTATAATACAATAAAACATGTTATGCTAGCTACTGAGAAGACAGTGAAATAAATGCAATGGCAATTTTAAGAGAGACAGGCAATGTAAAGAGACAGGTAATAGTCAATTATGATATAGTCAGTGCATGTATGGAAATAAGAGAACAAGGAACAGTATCATATACGGGTGATGTAGTATATGAAAATATAGAGAACTGTAACTATTCTAAGTGTTTGAAATAGTAGTTTCGAAATGTGATCGGCTTGGGAACATGTACGGTTGCTATAAGGCCTGGCTAATCATGGGTGAAGAGCATGATTAACACTTACAGTTTTTATACTACAATAAGAGGTTATGATCACATTTCTTACTAACTACTTCCCCGCCCCCAACTAGTACTGTGGATCCAACCATGACACGTCACGATACACGAGCAAGTAAAGTCTATCATGTACGGTTTCTAAATATACATGTCGTGTACAATGTCAATACGATAATTAAGGTAACATCTCATGACTGCAGATCCAAGCTATACTAGTCCGTGTAGCACAGTGTCAAAGATTCAGTTGTAACATTTCAAGATCATTGAACTTATAGCAATTATCAAGAATTGGAAATTATCAGAGAATGTACTTGCCTCGGGTCCTTAGCTGGTATTTATGGATGTCCTGTTCCAGAGTATCCCCTGGTAAACCAACAGTCCTATAACACATCACAATATGACATTTGTATCAGAAGCTATCCTAACACACAATAGAAATACACTGGCCTCAGGCCATGCCAGGCAGGGCACTAGTCAACTAAGGTCATCTAGTAGGACTACGTATTTAAATAACAACTTATTAGTTAATTACATATAACATCCCTCAATACAATTATAGATATATGTATAAATATATATACTTTAAAATAAATGATTCTTGTATGTATCTATAAACATAATAATTTATACTTACAATATTTTATACATGCACCCAATTTAAATGTATTTACAATATATACACATATATATATATATCAAAATAATTATACACCTAAAAATATATGCATTTATACTAGTTAACTTTAATACCACACTTACATACATTAATTAAATATATACATTTACATATATATCAGATTATGTATACATTAACATACACATATTTATACCAAAAGTATTAATTTAAATATATACTTTTCCAAAATACATATATTTATATGTTTGTACATATACCAAAATAGTACGTATTTTATGTGAAATTAGAGAAATGATACTATATTTATACAATTAATATTAATAAATAACTAATATACAATTTACATATTTATACATTTACCAAAAATACATAATTACCTATTTATGCATTTATACCAAAAATTACATACATGTAGATATACTAATTTAAATCACATTAGTGTACTGTTATTAAAATAGATGTCATGAAATAAACCTATGTATTTAAACACTTTATTCATAAATAACATACATGTACAATATATATGAAATTATATCAAAATATATATATATATACCAAACTTAAATATAGAATTTATTTAATTACCTACTGCTCATATTAATCAGATATTAATAAAGTAATTTATTAAATATACTAATTACCACATATATAATACTTTACATTAATTACACATACAAATTTAATTAAAGCATATACTAATTTCATGCTAATTTAAATATATAAACAAACATTTATATATGTACATTAGATATAAACATTAATCAATATACACAATACGTATACTAGGTATTTATATATATACCATACTAATATATATATTAAACATAAATTTTAAATACATTTTTATACTATTTATTTAAATACATACAATACCTTATATTGATTATATATACATATACCAATATATATATAACAATTTTATACTAAGTATATACCAAAAATATATATAAATGGATTTAAATATATACATATACGTATACACATTAATTAAAATATATAACAAACATATATATACATTAGATATATATATATTTACATATATACATTAATCACTATACTATACATTAATAATAAAATAAATAATATACGTATACATATTTTAAATACATACAATATATATTAAACATATTCTATACTAAGCACATACATGTATACATTAATTTAAATTACAATTACATATACAATTTACATGTATATATATACATATACGTATATATATATAAAGATATATATATATAAATATATATATATATATATAAAGATATATAAAAAGAGAGAGGAGAGGATCAGAAGCTTACAGAGGAGAGGGAGGTTTGCCGGCCGGTCTCGGGGCTGACCGCCGGGCCGGAGTTGAGGGCTCGGGCCGGCTGAGCAACAGAGGGGGCTGGAGCTTGCAGGGAGGAGCAGTGGTGGTCGGCTGCAGGGTGCAGCGGCCCTCGGGGTGGCCGCCGGAGTCGGGTCGGCCGAACAGCAGGGAGCAAGGAGAGGTGGAGGAAGCTGATGGGGAGCCGCCGGATCTGTGCAGCGCCGGAGTTGGCTAGCTGGCCGGCCGATGTAGGGAGGAGGCCAGCAAGAAGTCCACCGGAATCACTGCAGAGAGTCGGGCTGACCGGCGGGAACTGGCCGCCTGGTTGAACAGGGAGTCGGGTTTGATGGGTATGGTGAACAGTAAATTTCAGTTTCCCCCCCCTTTCCCTAATGTTAAATTCAAATTTAAAATAAGGGAAGGAGAAGAAGAAGGAAGAAGAAGAGAAGAAAAGAGAGGAAGAAAGGAAGAAGAAAAGAAGAAAGAGTTTTCATACGTATGAGAGGGGAAGGAGGCTTGTGAGGGTGGTGGGGTTTTCTAGGTTGCATAGGGATTAGGGTTTGAGGGTGACATGATATTATATAGGATGAGAGAGGGTGTGATGTAGGGTGAGGATTTGACCCCCTAAATGAGTGGTCAAGATCTGTCAAGAGGAAATAATTCATGGGGATTTGAGGGTGAGAGTTTAATTAAAAATATTGGGTTCTCTCATTGTTTAAAATAATTAGGTGTTGGCACCTACAATTAAATAATTGCAACTTAGCCCCTTAAATTCGGGAAATTGCACAAACACATAAAATGACGAAAATTGGGCGGGCTATTCGGGGTCCGATATTTTGTAGGGTCAGGGGACACGGTAAGATGGGTATGGGCTGAATTTGCAGGGCACTGGAATTAAATTGGGATTTTAAATCAGATAAATTAGTATCCTCAATTTAAATAGAAATAAAATTCAAGTTGTGTTCAACAATTAATTTGGAGTACTTGGGGTCAAAATCAGATCAAGTCATCAATACCAATATTGAAGAAGACTCAGAACAGAATATTTCCCTAATTTGGGTCGCACGAAAAATAGGTCAAGATGGCCTCCAATTTTCGATTGGAATGCACAACGATACAAAAAATAGGAATTTATAAATAACGTCCGCGACAATTTTTGTGCGGCCAGAAACAATGTACAGGGAGCAAAATTATGAGTTGCAAAAATAGCAGAATTGAAGGCGGGCATGTCTAGGGCAAGATTGTGAAATTTGTTGGAAGACAAAAGTCTGGATAGTGCTCCAAATATCGAAGCAAAGGCAATGCGCAAAAATATTAAATAAAATACAGTCATTAGTTATAAACTCCAAGAATTAAATTCTAGATAAAATAATTAACTTCAAAATTCCATAATTCGGACAGGTGCTATCTACTGGCTTCTAGGTCAGTCTGCTAGCAAAAATAAAATAAATAAACACTGCATATAATTATATATTTAATCACACATCGCACAAAATTATTTAAATCCAATACACTATCATGCAATTAATTAATTATAAATAATATAATATTAGATATTGTAAAAATTCGAAAATACCCCTGTTTTCAGAATGTGGTAGTGACAAGTCTACCCACCTTAAAAGAATTTCGTCCTCGAAATTAAAATCCTCATACTAGTGTTTAAATCATACACACTATTATTCCCTCAATTAAATTCATCAGCCACGAATAATCCACAAGGTCTTTTCAAAATTTCAAAAATATGAAATTATTTGTATTCCTGTAAAATCCTCGACATAGAATCAAGTCCCTTTTTTTTTATCAAAATTTCCTGAAAGTTTTTAGCTACTAATTCGATACGCAGAATTTAATATCCACTCCTCAAAACTCAACAATATGATATTTAAGGATTCTCCAAATGTCACATTCAATTATAAAGTTCTAAAATTCATAAATTGCAATTAAATAAATACATTGATAAATCTCCCAAAATTTCCAATTTAATAACCAACTTAAACATGTCAAAATCTTTCCTGGAATTAATTAAACCACCAATTATGCCATGTTAATTTCTTAACCATTTATTTAAATCAATAATTATCCTCAAATTTTTAAATCCTCGATTGTTTTATTTATGTATTTACTACCATCAAAAATTAAATTCCTCAAATCATATAATCATGAACTACTCCATATTGTTATTTCACAATAAATTCTTTCAAAAATTCTATAAATAGCATATCCCTAAGAATCTTCAAAATAAATCAAATCCCATTCTTATCACAATATCCTCAAAAAATTTTAAGTTAATAACGAAATACAAGAATTTAACATTCAATCCTCTAATTGAACTCTAATCAATGCATATTTCAAAAAATTGAATCTCGTCCCAATTTGAATTTAACACTAATCCATTTGTGTTCTTTATCCCTCGATTTTTTTTTTTTTTTTTTTTCCATAATATGCAACGATGTAATACTTATGGAATCTCCAATACAATATTCAAAATATAAGTTCACAACTTGCAGTCCAAGAATTATATCGATGGCCTTCTTAAATTCCTCAAATTCAATGATAAATTCAATCATTTCATAATTTTCTAAAAATCAATGATTTAACAAAACTTCAATTACGCCATATTAAATTCCCAACTCTTCATTTAATTTAATATTTTTCCTCGAAATTTTAGGCACCTTATCTCTCTTTGTCAAGTCATAACCTCTTCGTTAATCTTTACTACAGTTAAATCCTCAACAATCAAAGTCTAAGAGGATTCTACCTACACCCATACAACATGCAACCTAAAGGAAATATGTATGATCAGGGTGTCTTTTGTCAGGGTATTTTCAGTCTCTGCATCAGGGGTACTACTAACTACATTATAATAAGAAATCATGCATACAGCTACGGTACTAAGGTATCGATCAATCAGAAGACAAAAAGAACATGAGGAAAGAAAAGAAAGAACCTGCTAATATATTACTTGCAATATCTTCTAACATAATCATAGGTCAAATGATGCATGAAAAGTTTGATACTTCTATCTCTTTAGGTACCACACTTTACTACCACCCTAGATTGACACCCAAGTCAGTTGGCAGTGAGATCTCAATCATACTCAAGTCATCAGATCCTTACACATGTATATCATCTACTCATATATTAATATCCATCTCTTATCTACCATAAAGTTAATCCTCGAAATAATCGTCAAGGTTTAACTTCTCGATCAACTTAAAAATAATTGCATACACTCCTCAAAATCAGATACTCAATATCAAAAATTTAATCACCTTTAAAATCCTTATAGCCTTGACTATGTTTATTGAATTGAATTCTCAAAATTTAATAACATAAAATCTCATCTCCTCAAAATTCTTTAAAAATTGAAATTTATTTCCACTCTACAAATTATAAATTTAATCCACAAGTATACATATACTACTCACAGTCTCTAATACTCAAGGTGCACACTAATACACTAATTATTTACAGCCTCAACTGTGTACGAAAATTGTACTGTCCGAAATAATTGCACTATCATTTCCAATAATCCAAATTATCATCTCACATATTTTCTTCAATGATTTTCTATCTATATTACTTAATACCCCAATCTGTTTGTCATCACACGAAGTACTTACTGTCATTTGCACCTTGCTCAACAAATATTTGATATAGAATCACTAGCACTATTGGTATGTGGATATTATATTATATTATAAATATAGCAGTGGATATACCCTGATATTATATTATAAATATAGCAGTGGATATACCCTGCTACTATTATAGATACCTGTATTTTTCTGTTCTTAGATACTGCTATATATATTATATCTATATATATACATACTATATATATACCTATATATATATATATACTTATTACAACCATGATATTCACGAACCCTGTCTGTTTTAACAGAAACTACCTTCAGCACAGCCAGTGACCCCCTGTCACCAGCAACCTCAAACCTGACTGTGAGATCAGGTTATCAACACTATCAGGGAGTAGGCAAGTATACCTTGCCAAGTTAATATTTAAATTCAATTATTGATATCTGCTTTATACTTGAATTTTATATACTATGAGAACCTGAGACTGCCTCTGGAACAGTCAACTGATACGTTGACAAGTAGTATAAATAATTTAGTCTTACAGACTCACCAACACTGTGAGGATATCCTGATATTCTCCTAGACCCTATCACGGGAACACGCAACATGGTTGCATTACATATATGGATGTGAGCTGCGTATTTGATTAGCTACCAGTACGTGGGTCCCGCATCACGGATTAGGATAATTCAGGGAAGTATAACTTGATATTTAGTTTTATTGAGATGGGAAAGATAACTAGTAGACGTATGGGACACCCCCTCCAATAATGTTTTATACCTTCGTACCAGAGATGGTCGATTGCAGAGCTACCCGTGAGTCCGGGGGCATACGACACATATACTAGCCAGTCACCACGATTGGTGAATTACGTCAGCGTATGTCTAGCCACACATTCCCATGCGTACTACAAGGTCTTTACTTGCATTTCACTTAGAATGGTTAGCACCCTGTATTTATTATTTATTCAGTCTTTATATTACATGGCATGTTATTTTCCTGTATCTTGTTACGTCCCACTGAGGACCTGGTTCCTTGCCAGATCTAGACGAGGCTTTCTACCCCACTGTGTACGGCCCTGATCAGGAGGCTAGATGTGCTACCGAGGAAGAGCTTGAGGAGACACCCTCAGAGTATGCTTGACCCTAGAGGCCTGCCACCTGGAGATGGAGATATTTTTCTCAGATAGACGCTGCTTAGTCTATCTGATTTTTCTGCGCTATTATCAGTTTTTGTAGTAGGCTTGTATTCTCACCAGTTGTGTACTGTATCAGACTCAGTTATATATATATTCAGCACTTGCTTTTCTGACATTTTGTTGTGGATGAGATAGATTTGACTGTGTTTTACATATAGTATTTTAGGACAGCGTAGCACGTTCCTTTGGGTCCATTCAAAATGAATTAAGCCCTTAGTGACGTGTCAGCTGGCCAGTGACACGTGGCCTAGTTCCTGACATTTTGGGACTGGGGCGTGACAGCCGGAGTGGTGGTGATGCTTCAAGTGGGAGGAAGAATGGTGAAGTGAGGAAGAAGAGAGAGTGGTTTCTTCATGAGGAAAGAATGGAGGAAGAAGGAGTTTGCATGGGGGGTTTAAATAAAGGAGTGAGGAGAGAGAGTGGAGTTTTCCCTTGGGATTAGGGCCGGTTGATTTTTGTGTTGAGGGTGGGGGAAGTGTTACTTTATAGGGGTTGGTGAAAGGGGATGGATGGGTGAGATCATCCTATTCAAAATGGATGGTTGAGATTGATCATGAAGAGGAGAGGGTTTCTTCATGAGGGTGAATGCATGGGTGTGAATGGGACCCCATTTTGGGACCTCTCATTTGTTCTTGGCCAATAGGGTGGTGCCACACAATTTAATAATTGCAACTTAGCCCCATAAATTCGGGAAATTGTATGGACACCTAAAATGACACAGAAATTGCGAAGAAAAATACGTTTAGCAATTTTCATGGTGAGAGGGTGTTGTGCGTTAGGCACGAATTTAATTAGAAAGGCATTAGGATTAAAATTGGGATTTACAAAGTTGGTATCCCCGATTTAAAATAGAAATAAAGTGTCCCACGAATTTAATTTAATTGGGGCACTTGGGGTCAAAATCCGGAAATGACGCAAAGGCCAAAAATGGTAGGGGCTTGGAGTCAGTCTTGGATCCTTTAGTTGGTCCGGCTCAACGGGTTAAGTTGGTATCCCAAAATTTAGGGTAACGACACAGGTGTCCGACACGGAATTAAATATGTGTTACGATTTTGGAATGTTGTCAATTAATTTAGAGCACACAAAAAAATATATTAAAAGACGAAAAAGTCCAATGCCTAATTTGGCAGGTCAGGTCAGAAGTACAATAATTGAACAAAATTTATGGGCTGATATTGGGCTCCGAAAAATCAGAAAATGATGGGGCGCGCCAAGGGTTTTAATTAATTGCATTAAATACCAGATAAGTTATCTCTACTCTAAACCTCGACATCTGCTATCAAAATTTTTCCAAATCCACTCTAACTATCTACAGAATAAATCGAGGGGGTTTACAACTCATACTTGTTTAACGATTTGGAGTCCAATGATGAGAGCATTGTACTCTGCCATATTGTTGGAGCATAGCTCAGTGAGGGAGTAGGCGCGGTTGATAATCAGATCATATGGAGAGATCAACATTTTTCATACTCCAGTGATGATGTCGTCTTTGGACCATGTTCTCAAAGTACCATCGAAGAACATTTACCAAACGGCTTCTATATTCGTCATGACGTTGGAGTCTGTGACTTCTTCGAGAATCTCCTCGTAGAGTTTCGAAGTTTTTGGCACCGGGTGGGCGGCTAGGAAGTCAGCTAATGCTTGGCCCTTGACCGCCTTTTGTGGGATGAATACCATGTCATATGGTAACATCAATATTGCCCATGTGGCTAGGCGAGAGTTGAGCACTCCTGGTTTCAACATGAGGACATTGAGGGGATTAACTCATGAGATCACGTGGATGGTTTGTCCTGCCACATAATGCTGGGTCTTCTGGATGGCAAATACTAGAGCAAGACACTCCTTCTCGATGGGGTTGTACCTATACATTGCATCGTCCATATCCTTATAAGGTAGTAGATGGCCCCTCATGACTTGTGTCACTCTTCTGGGCTATAAGAGCACCAAAAGAGTGACCCATTGCTCGTACGTAAAGCAAAAAAGACTTTTCCATAACTGGGGCTACCAATACTAGAGGGCTTATGAGGTATTCCTTGATGTTGTTGAAGGTGTGCTGGCATTCTTTGTTCCAGACAAAGGAGACTCCCTTCTTTATGAGTTGCGTGAACGAATGACAACGTACATAGAGGTTTAATATGAACCTCCTGATATAGGTCAGTCTTCTTAGAAGGCCACGAAGTTCTTTGAGGTTCTTCGGTAGGCTTATTTTAAGGATCGTTTTGGTCTCGTTAAGGTCTACGTGAATATCTTTCAAAGTTAGGATGAAACCCAAGAATTTGCCGCTGGAGAGTCCTAGGAAAGATTTGATAGGGTTTATCTTGAGCTGGTGCGTATGCATGAGTTCGAACACAGTCTTCAAGTCCCTGAGGTGATCATCTTTGGAGCGACACTTGACGACGATATCATCAACATAACACTCGACCGTCTTGTGTAGATACTCACGGAAGATGGTTCTCATAGCCCGCTGGCATGTATCACCCGCATTCTCCAGACATAAGGGCATGACTGTGTAGGAGTATACTACTATCGGCATTCAGGATGATGTTTGATTCTGATCGTCATGAGACATCTTAATTTGATTATAGCCTGAGAATCCGTCCATGAAGGACATGCGCTCAAATCCACAAGTGTTGTCGATCATTTTGTCTGTGATCGAAAAAAGAAATTTATCTTAGGGCAGGCCACGTTTAGATCAAGAAAGTCAATGCAGATCCAGATCATCCCATTCTTTTTTACGACGGGCACGATATTCACTCCATAATCTAGATGTTGTTCTTCATGGACGAAGCCACTAGCTATTAGTTTATTGACTTCAGCTTTGATGGTATTCATAATGTTCTGCCGGAATTGTCGTTAATGCTGCTTGACAGGCTTAACATTCGGGGATATGTTAAGCTTGTGGACCATAATTTGGTGATCCAGTCCCGACATATCTTCGTAGATCCAGGCAAAGATATTAATGTATTCTCTGACGGGCTATAATAGGGATTCCCAATCCTCAGCAGCCAGACTCTTGTTGATGAAGATAGGTTTAGGGGAGGATTCGTCGCTCAGATTGACTTGTATGACTTCGTCCTCGGTAGAAGATTCTTGTTGTTCGAATCGCGTCTCTCATTATGCGTCTAGGCATTGGGCCCACAGTTCTACTACGAAGAGTTCCGGTGGATCCTCATCGTCTTCCTCAGGGTCAGCAGACACCATGTTCTTCGATAATATTTGCTTAAGCATCTCCCTGATACTGATATCAGAGTCCCAAGAGGAAGACTCTGAAGAGTGAGAGTATAACTCATCTTCTTCATCCGAGACTTCGGGGGTTGTGGGAGGCATAACTTACCCTAAGCCATGCTTGATCTTATTATAGTAATCCTCGAATTTGCTTGTCGGAGTAGTGAGACACAAGGGCAGTCGTCGACCTTTGTCATAATTCAGACCTCAATTGCTTCTAAGATCATAACCCATCTCCTAGATGACGTGTTTGGCTTGATCATTGAACAGGTAGAGTTGTATTTTACCGGTATCGGGGTCGGGCTCTTGTTTCTTTGGGATGAAGGACCGGGGGTATTCAACCCTACTGAAGATGATAGGTTTGTCTCCCCTTCCCCTTGCTGAAATCATAAAGTAGGAACCTTGACTAGGGAGGATCTGGTTTACTACATAGGTAGTAGTCACCTGTGTCTGCAGGGGCAGGCCTAGACCGTGCTCCATGGAATACAGTATGCTCATATGTTCAACTTCAGAGTAGTTTAAAGTTAGCTCTTTATTCACAAAATAATGTATATATTCTCCAAGAATTACATCATCCAGAGAAGATACGTTTGCGTAAGAAACTACATACTCCTCAAGCTAGTCCTTTCCGAGATCTACCCCAGTGCGAGCGACGACTTTGGAGGTTTTCTGTGCAGCATTATTACCAGAGCTTCAGATGTTGTAGGAGGCAGTGGAGCATCCTTCAGAGGTAGACTCGGCCTGTGAAGGTGAACGACCAGCTGTTCGGATATGGTGGATGGCGGCAGAGCATCCTTCAGAGGTTGATCCGTACTACGAAGATAGACAACCAGAGGTTTGGGTGCCTTCCTGTGTAGCTTTACGATGAGAGGAGAGGCTGTGTCGGGAGCGTGTTTCTTTAGACGGACTCTCAAGGGATCTTCTGGTGTTGACCTAGCCTCCGCCTCATCATCGACGTCATTACCACCTTCATCTTGGTAGACCTGTTTGAAAGGAATGAATCAGAGTAATATATTTCCATCCCTTTGAACGGATTGGCATTAACAAACTCTGTTTTGACTGTGACGTGTTCATTGATGTACTTCTGATACTGGTACAGGGTCGATGGCATGATCATATATTCATGTATCCATGGGTGGTTCACAGGGATGTCGTACTCTCGCTGCTATGCTAGGCCTGATCTTGTTGTTCGTTCTATAGCTTCTTCGAGAGGGAGAGAGATTGTGTAGTAGGACTTGGACTTCTGGCTCGTGGACTTGGTGGCAGAAGGTATTGTTTGCTACATCAATTCTGGAATAAGATCGGGGAAAACCCACATGATCTCCCCATGTGGCATGGTGAGAGGTATCAGCCCGATATTTTGGGCACGAGCTGGCGAAAGATTGACGATCTCCATCGTTGCCTAGAAAATTGGGATTATCCCGTCCTGGGCTTCTATCGCCGAAAAGTTGCTAAACTGGAATGATACCATATTAGAGGCAACCATCTTATCATCGATATCCAAGGTGAGGGCCTTAGTATCGAGCAAATTTTGTATGTACTACTTCAACATGTAGCAGTTCTGTGTCGCATGATGGACGTAATGATGGTAATGGCACTACTTTGGATTATTCACCTCGGCTGCTTCAACAGGGCATTTGACGTCAGAGAGACGAAGCTTACCACCCTTATGCATCACATCAAAGATGGGAATGACATCGTCATATTCGAAGGAGTAAGTCTCATTGGACTTTGGAACATCAAAAGGCTTTTGCTCGGACTTCTTGGTTAAGTTGGCCACCAAGGCCTGCTTCCCTTTTCCATCGCGGCTGTTGTTGCTGCTGTTGTTGCTGTTGGGACATTTTCCCCTATCATCGGTGATAGGGATCTGTATTCCTGAGAGTCGAACATCCTTGACCTTCTTCTCAGTGCTGACATCGCTTATGATGAATGTCGTCCTGTCTTTAAATTAACAGTCGCCCATCCAGAGGCTAACTGCTGTAAGTAAGTTTCTAAGACACATGTCCATCAGTGTCGACTCGGGATTACCTGGGGGCAACCTTAGCACTGCTTGTCAAAAATGATCGATATAATTTTGGATGAGTTCTCTTTCCCCTTAGTTAATATCTATTAGGGAGGACATCGTCATGTCACTTCTTACGTCATATAATCTTTTGAGAAAAAGACTCTTAAGGTCATCAAATAATGAGGTACAGTTATCTTGTAGGCTGCAAAACCAATCGAATGCTACCCTGAGCAATGCCCCCATAAAGAGCTTGGTGAGGAGTGCATCACTGCGAGGTAGGTGCCCTGTTGCAGTCTTAAAATAACTCATGTATTGACGGGGGAAAGTCTTTTCGTCGAATGGGTACAAGTTAAAGGACTTGTATTTGGGCGGGTACGGCACATCGCTCCACTCACGGAAGTATGGTTGTCGTATCCAAAGATCACACAGTGAGTCCCGGTTGCCTATGGAATCTAGGAGAGCCCAGAGTTCCTGGACTTTCCTTATTGCTTCTCTGGCTTCGTCTTCGGTGGAAGGGGCAGATGATCCAGGAAGAGGGTAATTATCGCCTACGAGAGGAGTGGTTGCGTTAGAATCCGCGTTGGTCCCAGGGTCCAAGCTTGCTTGTCCAGAAGTCCTTACTGGTTGGGAAGCCATGCTTGCTTTAATTTCCAGCATTGCATGGGTCAGGGCTTGCATTGATGAACTCACCATCTGTATTATGGCCTCAAGAGCCTCGAGGCATTATTGGTCGTTGGGGCCTTCGTGATCATCCCCTTCCATGTATACAGTCCTTACATGGAGAAAATGGACGGGGCTGTGGATGCCGCACTTTCTGTCTCAGATTTTTGCCAGGAGTAGTCATCAGGTAGCGTCGCCTCCTCCTCGAATTCGGAGAGAATACTACCCCCAGCGTAGGAGGCTACTTTATCTTAACGAGGGTGACCACCCCCATGGACATCAGAGTCTGTTCCTTGGGAATCAATGCCTTCTCGAAATGCCGAATTATTGTATAGGTCCGGGGGATCACTACCCCCAACTTGTGCAACCCCCAGGGTCCTGAGGAAGAACTAACCCCAGTAGCTGATAGCTTTTTATTTGAGCGGGTACCTTGTAAAATACCTTCCACATACTGCTGGTCCTCCTGGTAGTCGCCTTCTCAATGTGCTGGTTGACAATGACGGACTGGAGGTGCTGGGCTTCCTTCCTCATACGGTAGAAGGGTCCTTCCAAGTAGAGTAACATGAGGTGAATGGTAGCTCCCCCTCCTCTGGTATTTTCACCTAATTTTTGGGTTATTGCTGGCTAAGTATCTTTGGATGCTGTCGTTGTAATACCGATTGCCTGTTTGTGGGTACCGCCACTTTTTTGTAGCAGCACTTGATGATAATTTTGGCATATTGATATCCTGGGGAGGATATTCCATGTGCTATAGTTTTCTCCATCGTCTTGCGCTTGTGATTGATCACGTTGCGCAAGTCAGGTGATGACTGATTCACCTTTGCACCCTTTTTATGAGTACGGGCAGACCGAGCGCACGGGTGTGTGGGTGTTGCCTTTGTTTCATGATCTAAGGTTCATATAAGAACTTTTACCAGATCGTCAGTAGAAGAATTTTGAGATAGACCCTGCCCATTTTTTGTAGCGGGCTGGACGCACGGGGTGGTCTTATATAGCTTTCCATCAGGGGTCCGTATAACGGTTAGCGGTGCCCGCTGACGGCCAACTAAATGGACAGTTGCTTGATCTTGATGAGCTTGCACTGCCCTAGACTTCTTTAACTTAGCACGCACAGGCGCATAGTACAAATAGTCCAAGTTTTGACTTTTCTCAAAGCGACGCATAGAAGCTTGACCGGTGAGATTCTGTCAAAGACAGCTTCTAGGGATGTTGGAGACGCATGTGGCTGAGATGGAAGTCGCATACTGCTTTTTTCTCTGTATCCTTCGTTGCAGCCACATGGGTTGTGCATCAACCCCAAAACTCTTGGCATCGTATTGTTTTCCTCTGACAGAGTTTGGGTGCTAAGCATTCTCCTTTTCAGGCATGGAGTCCGCATGAGCGAGGATAGCCTGAGTGGCCGCATGTTATGCATCTTCAGTATCAAGAGAGAGACATGGAGCACATGCTCTGTAGTTGGGTCAGGCGTAGTGGCCTTTGCTACCCACGTCCTATGGATCTTCTTGGGCTTTGCTAGACTTAACGAAGGACTAGCGCTCCCCTCCGAGAGCATCTACTTGAAAGCCTGCCGGTCGAAGCGGACCACCAGCATTCTTTGAGTTGATCATAGCTTGGTTGCATCAGATTATGTCACAACTTTCTCATCATAGGAGAAAGAGATCCCTAGCATAGTTGCCATCTTATTCGCCATTAGATGAGTTATTGCAAACTTTATATTTAAAGAACGAAAAGGAGTACTATCACGCCCCAGTCCCAAAAAATACACGGGACTAGGCCACGTGGAAATAGCCAGCTGTCACATCTCCGAGGATATCCTAATTTAATGGATCCTAACGAAGAGTGCTACGCTGTCCTAAATACTAATATATCCCATATAAATCAACAACAAGTAATCTAATCTCATCCATAATATAAACAGCAAGAATGTACTAATAATAAATGTTGGAAGATAAACGCCAGTCTCAAAATATAATAGTACGACCAAGAATGTCTGGTGGGGACAAACCTACTACTATGACAAAATAAAGTACTAAAATGATAGATAAAAGAGCAATGACTAGGACATCGGCTGACTAGATAATGATGCTCCCAATCCTAGACAGAAGGCCTACCAAGTGATCACGGAAACTCTGATGGTAACTCCTCTAGCTCCTCTGCGGTAGCGAACCTCATCTCCTGTCCTGGGCCGTACACTGTGGGGTAATATGCCTCGTCCAAATCTGGAAAGATACTAGGTCCTCAGAGGGACGTAACAAGATACATAGAAGCATGCCATATATATAAATACTGAATAAAATAAATAAAGGGTGTACTAACCAATCTAAGTGAATGCAATGTGAGGACAACGCTGGTACGTATGGGTAGGTGTAGGCATATAACGTCCAACACTCCGAAGAGAGTGGCATAAGTGCAGTATATCATCCATAGCGCTCCAAAGAACGTGACATCAGTATAGTATATCGTTCATATCGCTCCGAAGAATGTGGCATCAGTGTAAGAAAGCCATTGGATCCGTGGCTCCTCCGAAACTATGGCTCCAATGTGTGTACCCCATACGCCTACTATTGTCCTTCCCGCCCAATATAAATACACAAGCCGAATACTCGACGTGCATACCACGCATCTATATGCCAAGTCTCTACTAATACAAATCCTAAATTATGTACTATCCATGATGCATGTCACTTGCACCGATAGCTAGTCGAGTACGCGAACCCGCATCCCAATATGAATTTGTCACTGTGAAATGTGTAAGAGTGTCGGGTCTTGGAAGATATCAGAGTATCCTCCAATAGGATGAGTCTGCTAATGACTAGGTCAAGTACACTAATCATTGACGCAACCGTCGACTACACCGAGTCAATCTCGGACGCACACAGTCATATGAAATAAAGCAACAAGAATCATACAACATATGCATAATTTAAATTAAACAGTAAATATGGCAAGGTATCTTGCCTGGGTCCTCAAGCTGTGAATGCCAAAAGCCTACTCCTGCAGTGTCTCTTGGCTGGTCCAGTGACCCTAAACACACAATATAATATAGCAATACTGACATCAGGCACTAAGCAATGCATACATATAACTTATGATGCTACTCTTAGGTACTGGCACAAGATAACGGCTGGTCGACTACAGTGACACGCGTACACATAGCTAAGATGCCCGCGTGCCCTGTCCTCAGTCACCATGTACCTCACGATAATAAATTACTAAGTTATGGTTTTACGACACTATATTACGTCTTGTTGAATTATACGTCATTAATTCCCATATTAAGTGTATTAGGTCTATGTCTACGTTTTTAGGTGGAATGCAAATTGCTTATACAATTCTTATAATTGGGAATAATTATCATCTTTTAATTACTGATTGAATCTAATTAACATACATACCCATATATAGGGTTCCATATAAATTGTTTGTGTCCACGTAACGACACGCGACACAAGCTCGATGACACGACGATACACTATTCATGATACAATGGAGAAAGAGGCCAAACGAGGGATAAATATTCAAGAATGAACGTGGGGGTCTGTGCTCAAATTTTGGCCATCCTCCGAGGGGGGTGGCGCTCCGGCATCGGCCGGCGAACAAGGCAACAACGGCAGCGGCTGTAACATCAACTGCAGTAGCCGCAGCAGTCTTGCAGCGGTGGCAGCGGCCTGGCCAGCTGGGGAACGACGCCTGGGTGAAGGTCAGGTCATGGGGAAGGTGGTTCTCCACCGGATAGTGGCGGTTGGTGGCGCTAGAGGCGGTTTGGAGCAGTCGGGATCGGTCGTCGGGTTGGCTATGATGGGGATGGTGCTAATGGTGAAGGTGGAGACGGTGGCGATGGTGGATGGAGGTACTGTACCGACGGCTGGGGTGGTGGTCCAGCGTCGAGGGGGTGATCCAGTGGTTGGAGTGGAGGCCTGAGGTGTTGACTGGTCGGAAGTAGGGGAGGTGCTCAGGTTTTAGGGTTCGGCTAGGATTGCGAAGTTGATGATGATGGTGTGATCTAGGGTTTCAATGGGAGAGAAAGTATATTTATATAGGGAGTTTTATGGGCTGACCTCGGGACTTGGGCCTATCTGGGCTCTTTGAGGTAGGGCTGGTCCGTATGAGAGGGTGTACATGGGATTGGTTAGGTCTTGTTTTGGGTGAGCTTGGCCTCAAAATTTAATTAGATTAATAAATACAAGGCGTTCTTTTAATGAATATTGCGTAGCTAAGATGAGACGCAATAACGAGTATTTAAAGTTACACAATGGTCAGATGGGTAGTCCGGCATGTCTAGGAGTTGTTTGTGATATTGGGTTGAAGGTAATTGCTATTGTGTCATTCTCACCTCGAAGCAACGTTAAGGTGTATTAAGCCATAATTGTTGTACGTTAATCCTAATTGTACCCAAATATATCCTAGTCTCTTAATTTAAATAAAATAAATCCTGAATTGGTCGAGGGGGTTTACAAGTACAAAGAATTCTAAACAGAATTATCTAAGTACAATATTTTGATATGGGATATGACGATGGAGGTTGAGAAGTGCAGCGACCCTTTTACTCCGTTGATGAACCGATGTAGGATGAAGAAGCTTATATTCTCTCTTTGCTCGTCTCTGTATGTTCTATCTCTATGTTGGCAACGCATGTATGTGCGTCCTCTTATTTGGGTAGGCCACCCGGATATATATAGTCATCCTTGGGTGCACATATGTTGGGTCGCATGGATGCTTGTAAAACCCCTTCCTAGAAAATCGTATATACTCTTTATTTATTAATTATTAATTAAATTGTAGTAATTAGGGGCTAAATAGGAGAAATAGATTTTTAATAATTTTTATTTTAGGTGTTCGGACACTTAGAGGATTTATGGGACTATCAGGAATTTTTCGGAATTTATTCCATGTATGAGACCCCCTTGAACAATTGCTAGCCTAATGGTGTACATTATTCTAATCCATGAATTTCCTTATGAGTATATATATAATATATATGTATACACAAATATATATATGTATATATATATATTTAGAAAGGAAAAAGGAAAGAAAGAAAAAGAATTATTAATTAAGAATTTACTAATAATACTAATAATGATATTAATAACACTACTTGCTCCCTCCTTCAGCAACTTGCTACTAAAGACCCACCATCCTTCTTGCAACTTAGTAATTTTCTCCCAGGGGACCCGCCCACTTCGGCCTTTAGCCAATTTGCCAATCCAGACCCGCTCATTTGCATTAGCAAGCAGCCTCTTCCCTTTTTTTTCTTTTTTTCGCGGACGCCTCATATTCCCTATTCTCTCTCCCTATTATATATATATATATATATACATATTATTTCATAAAACCCTAACCTAAAATCTTCAGACCTCCCTCTTCCCATCTAGAGCCGTCATCGCAGCCAGAGAACCCCGCCAAGCCGTCCAAACCATCCCGACGACTCCGACCTCGCGCACTGCAGATTCCCACACGAGGCACCTTCGCTCCGGAGTTGTTTCCCGTCGACTCGCTCAACCAAACGCCGTTCCGTCTTCACCGGTATGCTCACCCCTTAACCCTCTTCCATATTTGTATAATAGCCAACCTCGAAAAACGTGTACCCCTAGACGAAAAATAGCGTCCAAGTGGGCGCGAGCAGACCCAATTCTGGGATCGCAGAAAACTGCGGTGACCACCCATATTGCCGAGTTCGTATCTCCCTCCACAGAGATCCAAATTCGGTGATTCTTTTGTTATGTGTAGAACACTTGACCTAGTTTATTTTCTGTTAAATAACCCTAGATTATTAGCTACTGTGGAAATAATTAAATTCGTCGCAAAACTATGCGAACCCACTTTTTCCAGATTTCCAAAAGTTGGAAAATGGAGCGCGCCCCACCAAACGGGACCGCCCCGCCGTGTACCAAGTGTACCGAATGGTGCACGCAGCGTAACCAGACACGTAAAATTCGTGGGGACTGATTCGGACGCATGTGCGCGCCGAAATCAGGCCGTATCCGCGGACACACCCGTGTCGCAACTTTTGTGGAACTCGTACGTATTTTGTGTACGCTTGTCAGATTGCGACAAAACTTGCGCCACTAGACTCGTGGTAACGCGCTGGTCCTGTGACCCAATTTTTACGCAATTCTGAGACGGTTGACCAAATCGCCAATTGGCGGGCCACAGTTGACTTTTTGGAAAAATTGTGTTCGTCTCATCGAAATCCACATTTGGACATACCGTTGGGTTCGTATTGACATTTAGAGTTGTTTGACCTATAGTTTGTCCCATTTAGAGACTGTTACCTTTGGCATGCTTTTCGGTACGAAGTGGGCCACACGTGGACCCCACTTTTGCCCGAAATTACCGTTTTGCCCCTGTATCCAAATTGGACGAAAGGGATGTGCTTTTTAGCTATTTTGCTTATTTCGGAAACGTTGGTGATGTTTATTTCTGCATCCGGAGATGTTTGTTCAGAGTCCTTAGTTCCAGGTTCCGTGTCCTTGACATTTGGGCGCGTACACTTTACAGATTTCTTGCCAGACAAGTATACCTTGTCATTGTACTGTATTTACATTCCATATGAGGCATGCATGTTTATTTTCTGCTTATTTAGTTCATTTATTTTAACTACTATATAAACTGCGCGTCCAAGGAAACTTGGGTGCAACGACGGTGTCGTCGTACTATATTTTTATTTATGTATATGCATTGGACCTACTTTATGAGACTACCCCATCTTCATGAGACATTTATGTTTCATTGGCCATGACACTATTCTTACACGAGTGTGAGTCACATGTAGGACACGGACTTGCGTACTCGGCTGGTCACTGGTACGTATAGGTCGTGCGACGGATAGGGATAACTGCCAATAGAAACTTTGCATGCTAGTAGACCTGGCGGTTATTAGAGGTTTATCGTGTCATGGACATGACATGCTTAGAGCATTGGGTGGGGAGAACAACAAGTACCGCATTTGAGCTCCTTTGCACTTTTCTCCTGTGCACCCGGATTCTCCACTGGAGATACGGGCGGTGATGAGCCATATATATATATTATGTACATTGGCGGGCCTCCGCCGTTCAAAAGACGACGTATCTTTGGGCCCCTGGATCTCCAAAAGAGAACCATGCCAAATCCCAGTTTTCAGCCAGATAGCTCACTTGTGGGGAAAGGTGTTCTTAACTGCATTCACTTAGACGGTTAGGCGACCCCAATGGATATTTATTTTCAGTACTTTATCGGCATGTGCTTTTTGTATCTTGTTACATCCCTCTGAGGACCTGGTCCCTTTCCAGATATAGATGAGCAGGAGTACCCGTAGGAGTATGGACCTGGACCTGACGCTACCTACCAGTCTGAGACGATCTTACCTTCTGATTATATGTGATTCATTGCTGCTATTTAGAGATTTTAGTTGCTATTCTTTTCGAGACATTTATTCTTATATTAGAGTTTATTCTCTTCTCTCTTTAGTAGTTTATTATAGTCGAATTGCAGTGGATTTGTTTCCACCCGACTATCACACTTTGAGATTCCTATTTTGAGACTGTTTCTTTGATATTCAGTTATTGATTTCCATTTATCTATTACTTGTGCTGTGGATGAGATATAGAACTGCGTGTGACTTATTGTGACATATATTACCACTGTGGATTGGATATTCATATACAGCGTACGTGTGTATATGGTTTCCATATATTGGAGTTCGTATAAATATGGCTGGCATGTTACGTATTCCTAGTCCTACGTATTTTGGGACTGGGGCGTGACATGTTTTTGTGGTGGCCCATGCAGGTCAAAAATATATTGTCTCGGTTATATAACTGTACCGAACAAGCCTGCGTATAAGAATAGAGTATAAGGATCTCATCCACGCTTGACTGAAATTCATCCTTCCTATTTAATACTTGCATCCTGTTTGATTCCTGTACTTTTTCTAATCGTTTCGTACATCACCTGCAGAGAGATGGAATTGCAAAATGGATGTACTGCCGCCGATGGCGACGCAACTTCTGGAGTCAATGGTCAGACTCAAGGAGGGACCCCAACGATTCCTAGGCTTCCGGGGCCAGATGGACAGACTCACACTCTAGTTCCATCTGATCTTCCGCTTCACCTATTGGGAACCTTCCACCTGTCCCAGTACCGCAAGATGGCCAAGCGCAGATGTTCCAATTCTTTCAGATGATGATACAAGAACAAAGGCAGCAGGCAGCCGAGCAGAGGCAAGAATTTTTGGCAGCACTGGAGAGGATGGCTGCACAGGCTACTGTACCAGCCCAAGCACTAGCTCCAGTACCTCGAGCTAGGGTTGGATAAGTAAAGGATTTTGTTCAGATGGGTGCAAGACAGTACAAGGGCACTGAGAGCCCAGAGGAGACTACCAACTGGATCACTCACACGCAGAAGCTACTGGAGGCATCACAGTTACCTACGGACCTATGGATGACGGGTGTACGGACGCTTCTAGAGGGTAATGCTCATCACTGGTGGGAATCCATGGAGCGCCAGTTGGGTACTTACCAGACTTGGGAGCAGTTCTTGGAGTGCTTTGAGGGAAAGTACTTTCCGGACACTGTCAGGGACACCTTGTATGATCAGTTTCTTCACTTAGAGCAAGGGAACCGAACCGTGGACGAGTATGATGTCGAGTTTAGTCGACTCGGCAAATATGGCGCTGCTTTGATACCAAATGACTTGGCTAAGGCTAAGAGATTTCATCGAGGACTGACCCAGGAGCTACAACATTATACAAGCTCGTAGTCCCGAGTCTCTTACGCTGAACTACTGACAGAGGCTAGATTTCAGGAAACCATTAGCAGAGGAAAGGGAGGTCAGCTGAGGGCACAACAAGGATCAGCAAGGATACAGCAGGGACCAGCCAGGACACAACAAGGGGGACCTATCAGACGTCCCTTGGCACAACAGCATCAGCAACACAGAGCCGGACCGTACCAGATTCTGGAGAAACCCCAATGTAATTATTGTGGGAGGATCGGACATGTTTCGAGAGATTGTCGGACCCGCTTGGGTCAGTGTAGGAGATGTGGCTCTGGACAGCACATGGCGAAAGACTGCCACATGCAGCAGACACTTTCACCGCCAGTTCAGAGATTAGCGCTTCTAGCACCAAAGCCAGCTCAGCAGATGACTGGACCGGGAGCACCTCGACCCCCAACAGCAGGAGGATTTCAGAGAGGACCACCGCTACCCACTCAGGAGGAGCAGTATATGAGGACCGGACATGGACAGCCGCAGAGGAACGGGCGAGCTTTGGCATTGGAGGTAGATGACATGGATCATGAGGTGGATGTCATAGCAGGTATTACCCTTGCTTTTACTTTTCCTGCTGTGACATTATTTGATACGGGAGCCACCCACTCATTCATATCATCTAGTTTTATTGCCAAACACAACATTGCTTCTACACCATTATCTAGTTGTGTTAGAATTCTTACGGGAGGAGGAGTTGTACCAGTTAGTCGAGTTTGTAGATCGGGCCCTATAGTGATACGTGGCAGAGAGATGAATGCCCAACTCTTAGTCCTTCCTATGCCATCTTTTGATATCGTGCTTGGAATGGACTGGCTAAGTAAGAACCACGCTTTCTTCGATTGCTTTGGAGGAAGCATTCTTTTTAAGGTACCAGGCCAGCCTGAACTTGAGTTTGCTCGAGGATCCGCAGAAATCCTTGATGGTATGCAGCTCGCAATGGACGATGTTGCCTATCACCCTATTATTTTAGAATTTCTAGACGTCTTTCCAGAGGATTTGCCAGGACTACCCCCAGACAGAGACGTAGAGTTTTCAATTGAACTCGCACCCGGAGCAGCACCTATAGCATCGCATGTTTACAGACTGGCGAAGAAGGAGATGGATGAGCTGAAGGCACAGTTAAAAGAGCTAGAGGAGAAAGGTTTCATTCGACCGAGTGCATCACCCTGGGGAGCACCAGTGTTGTTTGTACCCAAGAAGGATGGGTCAGTGCGTATGTGCATTGACTACAGAGCCTTGAATGCAGTGACAGTGAAGAACAAATATCCATTGCCACGCATTGATGACTTATTTGATCAACTCATTGGAGCTAAGGTATTCTCGAAGATAGATTTGAGATCGGAATATCACCAAGTGAAGGTACGGAAGCAGGATATTCCGAAGACCGCATTCAGAACAAGATATGGACACTACGAGTTTTTGGTCATGCCATTTGGATTGACCAATGCTCCAGCGATCTTCATGGACTTGATGAATCGAGTCTTCCACCAGTACTTGGACCAGTTCGTGGTCGTCTTCATAGATGATATACTTGTCTATTCGAAAAGCCACGAGGAGCACGAGGAGCACCTGCGGATTGTTCTAGAGACTTTGAGGAGAGAGCAGTTATATGCTAAACTCAGCAAATGTGAGTTCTTCTTGGACGGAGTTTTATTTCTTGGACATATTGTTACAGGAGATGGTATTTCTGTTGATCTAGAGAAGATCTCAGCAGTTGAGACATGGCATGTTCCTAAATCAGCAGCAGAGGTGAGGAGTTTCCTTGGACTTGCGGGATATTACCGATGGTTCGTGGAAAACTTCTCAAGAATAGCGGCACCTATGACTCATTTGACTTGTAAGGACCAAGAATTTATATGGACTGACGAGTGTCAAGCAGCCTTCGAAGAGTTGAAGAAGCGACTGACTACAGCACCAGTATTGACGATTCCGTCAGGATCAGGAGGATATGTGATCTACAGTGACGCATCAGGAAAAGACTTAGGATGCGTATTGATGCAGCATGGCAAGGTGATTGCAAATGCATCTAGGCAGTTACGAGTACATGAGAAGAATTATCCGACTCATGACTTGGAACTTGCAGCCGTTGTATTTGCTCTGAAGCTATGGAGACATTACTTATATGGGGAACGAGTGGAGATCTATACAGACCACAAAAGCCTCAAGTACGTCTTCACGCAGAAGGAGTTAAATATGAGGCAACGTCGATGGCTCGATTTGATGAAAGATTTCAAGATTGAGCTACATTATCATCCAGGCAAGGCTAACGTGGTAGCAGACGCGTTAAGCCGGAAGCCAGCAGTTTACTTCTTGACAGCACAGAGGGAACTATTGGAGGACTTGCAAGAGCTTGGCATTGAAGTGATATTACCCGGAGCAGATGGGACACTAGCCAACTTGCAAGTTCAATCATCATTGGTAGAGAGGATTAAGGCATCTTTGCCTACAGATGCCAGATTCGGGAGACTAAAGGAAAGGACAGAGGCCGGAGAGCAGACCGGATTGCGCATTCATGAGGATGGGACATTACGATATGGTGATCGTCTTTATGTTCCAAATGGAGAGATTCGACAGGAGCTGATGGCAGAGGCTCACAGTTCGATTTATTTTATTCATCCTGGAGGCACCAAGATGTATCGTGACTTACGACAACACTTTTGGTGGCATGGAATGAAGAGGGAGATAGCTCGCTTTGTAGCTAAATTTCTGGTATGTCAACAAGTGAAGGCGGAGCACCAGAGGACAGCAGGATTATTGCAACCACTTCCGATTCCAGAGTGGAAATGGGAGCACATCACTATGGACTTCGTCACGGGTTTTCCCAAGAGTCCAAGTGGGAGAGATGCAGTATGGGTAATAGTGGACCGACTCACCAAGTCAGCCCATTTTATACCTTTTAGAGTGGATCAGTCTACAGAAGCTTTAGCTGACTTATATATGAGGCAGATTGTGAAATTATACGGCATACCAGTCAGCATTGTATCGGACAGAGATTCGTGCTTCACATCGCACTTTTGGAGGAGCATGCAAGAGAGTCTTGGTACTCGTCTGAAGTTCAGTACATCTTACCACCCGCAGACAGATGGGCAGTCGGAGCGTACTATTCAGACCTTGGAGGATATGTTGAGGGCTTGTATGTTAGACTTCGGAGGATCATGGGAGGACCACCTACATCTTGTAGAGTTTTCTTACAACAATAGCTATCAAGCGAGTATTCAGATGGCTCCGTTTGAAGCATTGTATGGAAGAAAATATAGGTCTCCTGTGTGTTGGAGTGACGTGGGAGAACGTCAGATTCTGGGACCCGAGTTGGTGGTCAACACCGTAGAGACAGTCAAGAAGATTCAGGGACACTTGCGAGCAGCGCAAGACAGGCAGAAGCAGTGGGCAGACCTTCATCGTCGTCCCTTGGAGTTCAAAGAGGGCGATCACGTCTTCTTGAGGATATCACCGACCAACGGCACCATCCGATTCGGAGGGCGCAGTAAGTTGAGTCCAAGGTATATTGGACCATTTGACGTGCTCGAGAGAGTCGGAGAGGTGGCATATCGACTTGCGCTACCACCTTCACTGGAGGGAGTACATGACGTATTCCATGTGTCGCAGCTCAGGCGATATGTGACAGACAGCAGTCATGTTCTCGACCATTCGGAGATCACCATTGGGCCGAGCTTGTCTTACCAAGAGCAACCCATGGGAATCCTTGATCGTCGAGAGAAAGTGTTGAGGAACCAGTCTATTCCCTTGGTTCGCGTAGCATGGAGGCATGGCGCGCCAGGAGAATCAACTTGGGAGCGAGATGACGACATGCACAAGCGTTATCCGAACCTATTCGCAGACCAAGGTATGAATTTATATTGTTAATTTATATCTTATACCATCCTTGCATTCTATCGTGGCTTAATTTTAATTTCGAGGACGAAATTTTTACAAGTTGGGTAGAATATAAAACCCCCTTCCTAGAAAATCGTATATACTCTTTATTTATTAATTATTAATTAAATTATAGTAATTATGGGCTAAATAGGAGAAATAGATTTTTAATAATTTTTATTTTAGGTGTTCGGGCACTTAGAGGATTTATGGGACTATCAGGAATTTTTCGGAATTTATTCCATGTAGGAGACCCCCTTGAGCAGTTGCTAGCCTAATGGTGTGCATTATTCTAATCCATGAATTTCCTTATGAGTATATATATAATATATATGTATACACAAATATATATATGTATATATATATTTAGAAAGGAACAAGGAAAGAAAGAAAAAGAATTATTAATTAAGAATTTACTAATAATACTAATAATGATATTAATAGTACTACTTGCTCCCTCCTTCAGCAACTTGCTACGAAAGACCCACCATCCTTCTTGCAACTTAGTAATTTGCTCCCAGGGGACCCGCCCACTTCGGCCTTTAGCCAATTTGCCAATCCAGACCCGCCCATTTGCATTAGCAAGCAGCCTCTTCCCTTTTTTTTCTTTTTTCCGCGGACGCCTCCTATTCCCTATTCTCTCTCCCTATTATATATATATATATATATATACATATTATTTTATAAAACCCTAACCTAAAATCTCCAGACCTCCCTCTTCCCATCTAGAGCCGTCACCGCAGCCAGAGAACCCCGCTAAGCCGTCCAAACCATCCCGACGACTCCGACCTCGCGCACTGCAGATTCCCACACGAGGCACCTTCGCTCCGGAGTTGTTTTCCGTCGACTCGCTCAACCAAACGCCGTTTCATCTTCACCGGTATGCTCATCCCTTAACCCTCTTCCATATTTGTATAATAGCCAACCTCGAAAAACGTGTACCCCTAGGCGAAAAACAACGTCCAAGTGGGCGCGAGCAGACCCAATTCTGGGATCGTAGAAAACTGCGGTGACCACCCATATTGCCGAGTTCGTATCTCCCTCCACAGAGATTCGAATTTGGTGATTCTTTTGTTATGTGTAGAACACTTGACCTAGTTTATTTTCTGTTAAATAACCCTAAATTATTAGCTGCTGTGGACATAATTAAATTCGTCGCAAAACTATGCGAACCCACTTTTTCCAGATTTCCAAAAGTTAAAAAATGGAGCGCGCTCCACCAAACGGGACCGCCCCGCCGTGTACCAAGTGTACCGAATGGTGCACGCAGCATAACCGGACACATAAAAATTCGTGGATACTGATTCGGACGCGTGTGCGCGCCGAAATCAGGCCGTATCCGCGGACACACCCCGTGTCGCAACTTTTGTGGAACTCGCACGTATATTGTGCACGCTTGTCAGATTGCGACGAAACTTGCGCCACTAGACTCGTGGTAACGCGCTGGTCCTGTGACCCAATTTTCATGCAATTCTGAGACGGTTGACCAAATCGCCAATTGGCGGGCCCCACAGTTGACTTTTTGGACTAATTATGTTCGTCTCATCGGAATCCATATTTGGACATACCGTTGGGTTCGTATTGACATTTAGAGTTGTTTGACCTATAGTTTGTCCCATTTAGAGACTGTTACCTTTGGCACGCTTTTCGGTGCGAAGTGGGCCACACGTGGATCCCACTTTTGCCCAAAAGAGAACCATACGGAGAGCGTGTGGAGATCTTCACCGACCACAAGAGCTTGAAGTACGTGTTCACACAGAAGGAGCTGAACATGAGGCAGAGGAGGTGGTTGGAGTTGATGAAGGACTTCGACATCTCATTGCAGTACCACCCAGGGAAGGCCAACGTAGTCGCCGATGCCTTGAGCAGGTATCCGATGGCTATGTACTTGACGACAGATAGACATTTATTGGCTGATCTGGAAAGCTTGGAGATTGAGGTATTAGTTCCCGGTACTGAGATTCAAATGTGGGGATTGCAGATACAGTCCGAACTGATGGACAGGATCAGAGCTGCGCAGTATGATGATGAGGCTCTGAGGAGTATCAGGGCACAAGTTCAGACAGGATTGTCGGACGACTTTACTATCGCAGAGGATGGTTCCTTACGGCACGGCACGAGGATGTGTGTGCCGAGCGGGGAGCTGCGCGAGGAGGTTTTGCAGGAGGCACACCGCTCTCAGTACTCGATGCATCCCGGTGCCAACAAGATGTATCGAGACTTGAGGGAGCACGTATGGTGGTATGGAATGAAGCGCGAGGTAGCACGCTTCGTATCTCGGTGTCTAGTGTGCCAGCAGGTAAAGGCAGACCGTCAGAGGCCAGGTGGTTTGCTTCAACCTTTACCGATCCCAGAGTGGAAATGGGAGCACGTGACCATGGATTTCGTTTCAGGGCTTCCACGTTCTCCAGGAGGGAAGGACGCGATTTGGGTCATCATGGACAGGTTGACCAAATCAGCCCATTTCTTACCTTTCAAGGTGGGCACGTCGACAGAGAGGCTAGCAGAGATGTACGTGCATCAGATCGTTAGGCTTCATGGAGTTCCGGTGAGCATCGCCTCGGATCGGGATAGTCGTTTCACTTCCCACTTCTGGAGGAGTCTGCAGGCTAGCTTGGGCACTCAGCTCAAGTTCAGTATCGCATATCACCCCCAGACAGACGGGCAGTCTGAACGGACTATTCAGACTCTCGAGGATATGCTATGCACTTGTGTTCTAGATTTTGGAGGTTCTTGGGAGGATCATCTGCACCTGGTAGAGTTTGCTTACAACAACAGCTACCAGGCCAGCATCGAGATGTCACCATTTGAGGCTTTTTATGGACGGAGGTGTCGTACACCGTTATCTTGGGACGACGTTGGAGAAAGAGTCTTGCTAGGACCAAAAATGGTCGTGGATGCAGCAGAAAAAGTGAAACTCATCAGAGACAGACTGCGAGTGGCGCAGGACAGACAGCGGCATTGGGCCGACAGCCACCGTAGGCCCTTGAGTTTCAGGTATAGATCATTATTTTGCTTGTGTTTGTTTGTTTAGACTGCGTGTTGAGACCGTTTTGTTTTAGGTTGGCGATCTAGTATTCCTACGGATTTCTTCGACGCGTGGCACGATTCATTTTGGTGGAGGCGGGAAGCTTAGCCCACGTTACATCGGACCCTTCGGTATTCTTGCGAGGGTAGGTGCAGTGGCATATAGACTAGACTTGCCGCCTGCATTAGAGGAAGTGCATGATGTGTTCCACGTGTCGCAGCTGAGACGGTACGTGGCAGACCCTAGTCACGTACTTGATCACTCGGAGATTGAGGTTGGTCCGACGCTCAGCTACCCTGAGCAGCCCGTAGAGATCTTGGATCGCAGAGAGAAGGTGTTGCGGAACCAAACTATTCCTTTGGTTCGTGTTGCATGGAGACATCACTCTCCAGGGGAGTCGACCTGGGAGAGAGAGGACGAAATGCGCGAGCGATACCCGTATCTCTTCTAGACTCGAGGTATATTTCCTTTTTGATTTTATTCTTGTTCTAGTTCAGTCCAATTTCGAGGACGAAATTTCTTTTAGGAGGGTAGACTTGTCACTACCACAATTCCAAATAAGGGCATTTGTGTAATTTCACTATTTTGAATAATTATGTATTTAATTAATCTGCTGAGTTTTTAAAACTATTTATATGTTGTTAGTGATATTTGGTTTTAGGTCAAACCCTAGAACGTATTAGGAAAAACCCTAATGACTAAACCTAATTTGAAAACCCAATTCTAGTGAAACCCTAGAATTTTAATTTTAGGGTGGAACCTCAAACCTTAGAAGGACTAAACCTGAGTTATTTGAGCTCTACATGACCTGACCTGGGGGTTTAACCTAAAACTATGTATTAGAAACCCTAACCTAGTTTTAATATAAAAGGGAACCCTCTTTTTTCTTCATGTAGAAAGAAGAAACCCTAGCCTCCATCAAGAAAGCCATCTCCCTTACCCCAAATTCGGAATTTAAAAACCCTAGGATTCCATCTTCCTCCTCCAAAGCAAGGGAAGCAAGGAGCTTGGGTCAAGGAACCCTAACCCTAGGTGTTTACATGTAGACAGATTTCCTCATTAACATATAGATTTGATCTTGATTTTTAGGGTTTTAAGTTGGATGCATGAGTAACTAGGTAAAACTCGATTTCCACATACTAGGTGTTTGTTGTTATGCCTAGAAGGATGTATATTTTCTAGTTCTTAGGAACCTTGATTTGTATACTTTTATATGGGGGTGTGTAGTTGTATACCTACGATTTGGTGCTGCTGTGTATGAAGGTATTGGAGAAATTTTCTGTGCAGTCGGGTTTGGTAGAACCTGTGCAGCAGTCGGGCATTGAAGGAAAAAACTGAGCAGTCGAGTTTTGGGGGAAGGGTATTCCTGTGCAGTGAGTGTGTGCCTGGGTGTTAAGGTTTTGTATTATGTGTGTTAGAGCCTTGTATCAGTGTGTATTTAGTGTATCCAGATCAGTGAGGACTGAGTGAACTTGTGTGTTGAGCAGTAGGGTAGGTTGTATCTGTGTATTGGAAATTACCTATGTTCAGTGAGTATCAGGAGTTTTAGTTTATTACCTGAGTGTCAGTTAGTCCCAGGTAAAACCTGTGTGTGTGTGTGTGCATAGGATTTAGTTATCAGTGTGTTTACCTATGTGACTTTGTGTCAGTGTCTACCCGTGTGTGAATGTCTGAGTTTTAGTGTATCAAAAACCAGTTTCTCAGTATGTCTGTGTATTAAATTCTGTGTGTGTGCCATAGAGCCTAGTAACTAGTGTGTGTATTCAATGCCAGTGTGAATTTGGACCTGTGTCCATGTGTCAGTAAACAATGCTGAATTCAGTGAGTGAATTCCCAGGTTCAATGAGAATTCTGTGCAGTGTAGCTATGTTCAGTGTGTGCCTATGTGGTTTTGGGTTATGGCTGTGTATTGGGTTCCCTTGAGTATGTATCAGTATACATGTTAGAATTTCAGTATGTGTATCAGTCAATTTTAGAGAAAACTGTATGTATCTGTGTGTATAGCTTATGTGTATAGGTGTGAGTTGTTCCTGTGTGTTGGGTTATCAGTATAACTCTGTGTTGAGTGCCTGTGTGTGTATTAGGGTGCCAGTGAGTGAATGTGTGGGTGTGAGTGAAATACCTATGTGTTAAATGTGTGACTGTGTGTAGGTATGTGTCCATGAGTTCAGTGTGAGGATACCTGCGTGTGAGCAGTGTGAGATGAGTGCCTGTGTATTTTTTGAGTGTCTGTGAGTATCAGCATGTTAGTCCTAGTGTGTCTAAGTGTGTGTGAGCCTGTGTAGTTCAGACTATAAACCTGTGAACTAATATATCTGGGTGTGTATGACTGCCTGAGGAGTTAAACCTGTATGTGCACTGTATTATGAGGGGGAGGATTCTGTGTCAGTGTGAAGGGGTGTTCTTGGTTGGAAATTAGTGTATTCAGTATGAGTTACTGATTTCAGTATATGGACTGTGTGAGCCTAGCTAGTAAATAGCAGTGTGGGTATCCAGAACCTGTGTAGCATGTGTATCAGTCAGTATTAGTAAGTGTGTCTTGCCTAAGTGTGTCTAGGTAATAAGTGTGATTGGGTGTGAGTGTGAACCTATGTCTGTGCACATGTGTGTGTGAGGAATTCTTATCTCAGTAATTTCTTTGAGTAAGTATATATATATCAGTAGCAGTTGCAGTGAAGATTGGGTTCCTCACTTAGTAGTGTATTTGTCAAGTTCATAGGTTAGTCTCAGTTTTGACATTGTGGGTTAGTGACTGTTATGTTAGTCTCAATTTTGATACTGGGTAGTAGTGTAAGTAGGTATGTGTAGTGTACAGTGTGAGTTTTCAGTGTGTGTCAGTTAAAAACTGTGTGTGAGAGTTGTGTACCTGCCTGTGTGACAGTGTATCCTAGAACTCACTGTGTGTAGGTGCAACCTATGTGCCAGTCTCCAGTGTGGGCACCCTGAGTGATACCTGTGGGTATGTATCAAGTGTTATGTGTCCAGGTAGTTAGGTAGGTGAGTCCAA
Organism: Iris macrosiphon; assembly: GCA_036927795.1. Lineage (NCBI taxonomy): Eukaryota > Viridiplantae > Streptophyta > Magnoliopsida > Asparagales > Iridaceae > Iris > Iris macrosiphon. The sequence goes on from JAYESA010000249.1 coordinate 163,895, forward strand.
TACTAGACAATGATACTAGTTAAATTTGATTTTTACCAAAGTGTAGTAGCAACTTTAGGAGTTAGAGTATAAGATTTGTATGTAGGTTAGGTAATATATATATGTATGTCTATGTCAGCTAAGACATAAGTGTTAGTTATTATATACCAATACCTATAGAGTATCATATTCCTTATATAGTTAGTACTAGTTAGTTAGTGACCTTATAGACTAATTAACTAGTTTTGAACCCTAAACCTTAGTATGACCCAGAAACCCCATCTTTTTATCTAATTAACATGTTACTTCCTTAATTCAGTATCTGACAGTATATTCCACAAATAGGTCATTGTGATCCCACTTTGGACATTGATCCTCACATCTTGCTCAGGACCACAGGCGAGTACATTCTCTGACAGTTTTCATTGTTGATTACTTCTATAAATTGTAGTGTATTACATACTTGATTCCGACACTATGGATACACGGGTTAGCACCCTAGATCCCCATCATGAGGAGTCGTGATTGGAATCCACCGTGCTAGCTGGGGAGGGGGAACTATTAGTAGATTATGTGATCATATCCAAACTTATCATGCATCATAGCTCATCCCACTTCTCATGTCGGGTGCGGCCTGACCATCATCATGCTTCATAGCTGTTGTATATGATTAGCCTGACCATTATCATGCATCATAGCTAACCATATGGTTAGCCTGACCTTCAAGAATCATAGCTAATCATATATAACCAGCCTGATCTAGTCCCAAGCCGATCACATAATAAACTAATATTTCAAACACTTAGCTAGATGTTTATTCTTTATTCATATTCACTTGTTCTAGCATTCACTGTTTATTGTTCATTGCTAGATGCTTTATTGCCTATTTCATTTCTCCTGTACTTCTCATTTTCAGCATTTACCCTCATCTTGTATTTCTTACACTGTTTATAGTCTTTGTCAATTTAATGAAACTGCTGTTAGTGCTTGTGCTTTGCTCCAATCCTGACTGGATAATATTTTTCAGAGGACCTGGAGAACTTTTGCCCCACTCATTATGGCCCAGGATTAGAGAGAGATTTCACTCCAGAAATCCTGGAGGAGTTGCCTATCCAAGAGGAGATCTTGCCTGGCTGTACTTAGATTATTTTTCTGCATTTATTGTTTTAGACTGAGACTGAGTTGTATTTCATTAATTGTGACTTTGTGAGGTCATCTAGACCCAGGATTTGAGTTGGACTTATTGTGGTTGATTTTTAATAGAACTCCTTTCTATTCTCATCGTGCCATTACTTCTTATAGTTTGTGATTGAGTATATTATAGAACTGTGGATTATTATCCTTGTCCTCCGTGCGGAGTTGAGATTATTGACAGGAAATATTATATGTTGAGACCTAGACAGCGCTCTACCGCCGATGCTGCGGCGTAGGCTGGACGTACCCACGACTCATGTCCAAATTTCGGGTGCGGGTCATGACACATGTCAAGTATGACTCCTTAACAGGGTGCATCTGTAACCGTGAGCGGGCCAGGCTGTCACGTGGGCGCTTGTTGCAATTTTTTATTACTGAAGATTTGGGTGGTTCTCGTCCTTTATGGGCGTGACTTGGTCAACTTGACACATGGTCCGCACTTGGTTGAAGAGAATCACTCATATTATAACAACAAGATTTGGTCTTCATGGAGTGTGAAACACATGTGGCCAGAGATGCATAGAACGTATGGAGTCTGGGATGCATGGGACTAGAGACGCATAGTACACATGGAGTATAGGATGCATGGGGCCAGAGATGCATGGAACACAAAGAGTCTGGGATGCATGGGGCCAGAGACGCATGAAACACATGGAGTCTGGGGTGCATGGGGTCCTTGTTGTGCTGAACATATGATGCTTTACACCCATCGAGAGTGAAGTTATGTGCTTACTTAAGACTTTTGTCATTTAGTGTGTTCACGTCTTTTGAAGTATTCAAAAAATCTTCTTTGTCAGGATTCTGTGTCAGAGGCAATCCTGTTGCTAGGATGCGATATCAGGTCCATCTGCGGCCAAAGCTTCTTCGGCTGATTGGGACGCATAGCATCTCGTCTTATTGGGCCGCATGATGATTCTGCAGCTTTACTTTGGGACGCTTGGTTGTTGGACCCATAGATGCATATTTTTTATGTCTCTACAGGGGGAGGGTCTGTAATCCTGGTCCTTGTTTGGTTTAAGGATTATGAATCTGGTCTTGAGGGATTCTCGTACTACTCTTATCCTCATTTATCGATATAATAAACTGATAATTATTGTGACCAGTGATTAACTGTCCTGTCCTGAACAACTTACTACGTAACAACTTGTTCGTGATCTTGATTCTAGAACTTGTTCCTTGCCTGACTTTTGTATCCGTGCTGATACACTTAATCGCACCTAGAGTGCTACTTGATAGATATAAATATGGTGAGCCATCGTGCCACACACTCTTTTTATGGATATATAATTATTTTCATGCACAAATATGGTAGTTGGATAGTGACTTAAGACGTGGCTAGATAGTACTGATTGTTGCATCACACTTGGGTGAATTCAGATTTAACTTTCGAGTGACAATATGGATTCGTATCAAGAGTGCCCGTACTTAAAGTACGACATCTAAGAGAGAATATTTATGTGACCACTGCCTGAGATTCTAATTAACCTAGGGTTAACTAGGCAACTTAATTTATAGAGCATTGGAAGGAAACGATATCTCGAGATAGTTCATGTTGAACCACCCTAAATTAGTTAAGAGTAAAGGCTGGCCACCACGAATAATGTATATCATCCGCACTAGTGGAGTGCATTATCTGATTTAATTATAAGACCGAGCCAGTATCTTTTCCATAGAAATCTTGGAACTGCTACTAATCATTAATTAGCTTAGTGCCCTTGCGAGGGACTGGTGTATCATTTTATATATATACTTGCTCGTATATCATTGGTTTAGCTAGCCCAGCTCGATTACGGTATGATAAGAGGATACTCATATATTGCATTACTGGGATAACCCAGAGATCATATATCAAGCCGTAATACATAATTGGTCATCTAATTTGCTTATATTATATGCCTAGCCAGAAAAGTGGTCTATCGTGGTATAATGATTCAACCAATATCCTTGTTTGGTTGTTGGGTTGCGTCGTTATGTTATGATAATCTATGGGCCAAAACTATGTTATTTCTTATATTGTATCTCTACTTGCGTATTATGCCTTCTGTTGAGTGGAATTAGGGACACAGGCTGTTGTGGCATGATAGTTTAACTTATATCCTTATTTGGTTGTTGGGTTGCGCTGTTGTGTTACAATAGGATGTGGACTGAAACTATGACGCAAAATTATTTGGCTTGACCTTAATCAAGGGACGTATTCTATCTTGATATGATAGGGAACTTCCTATCCTTATTTGGTGAAGGGGTATCGTATCATGTCATGGATGTGACATATGCCATTGATTGTTGGCTCACGCATCTTATGCTATAAAATTGGTTTTGTTTCTTCATTTCGTGCTTCCTTTGTGGTACTTGCTATTTGGGGTATGATCCTACTAGTTTTGTATGACCAGGTTTAGAGCCAGCACTTGAGGATCAAGCTTACTTCTCCCTCACTGATGGAATACACCAGAAGGATAACTGCGGAGGGTCACGAGTGGATTACTTGTTTCCCTGCTCAGCTTTTGTAAACTATATTCTTTTGGGCGTTTAGCCAACCGACAACTGTTAGCCGAAGAATCTGGACACGGTTCCCTATATGACTGTATTATATTCAGACTGCAGCTGACTCACTGTCATGTATACTTTTAATTGTGTATATGGCATATTATTCTGTATCGCTAGATCTCTAGAATATTCTGATTCAAAATTTGGGATGCCTTACTGCTTACTCAGAAATATTCTATGTTATTGATATTTGTTTGAATTATTGAGACAATAGAAGTTCTTAACCCTAGGAGACTTGATTGTAGTATGCACTCCCTTGTCGCTCGACAACCTTAATACATTACGAGTTGCTTCGGTATTCCATAATGTGTGGTTGGCTGAATCATTCCTTCGCTCTCCAATATTCTGGTTCTGGGGCGTGATACTTTGTGGGCTAACGCTGCTGCCCCCGCTACGCGAGGAGAGAGAGGTGGAGTGGGGGTGTGCATCCTATTGCGGAGCAGCCGCCAGGGTGGGGTGAAGAGTGGGGGAGGGTGGGGGCAGCCGTAGGGGGTTGTGGGCTGCTAAGGGCGGGGGGTAGTATCGGTCTGCGACAAGGGCGGATGGGGGTGGGCAGCCAGGATGAGGGTGGAAAAAGAGGGGCAATTTTTGTCCTTTTTTTAATTTTTAGTTATCAAGATAAAAATATTAGTTGAAAGGGTATTAAGTTAGTACCTATCAAAGTTGAGTATATCAAGTTGAAACACTCGAATAGTTGAGGGTATCAAGTTGTAATGTAGCCTTTATTCAATTTTAAGAACATGACCAAACAATATCAGTTTCTATTTTTTTTAAATTATAGCATCTGGTGGTGATGCGCTACTTGTGATAGATTACTATTCTTGGAGACTTTAAAGCATTGATCTACGAAACTGATATAAAATAGAAAATGATGGTTGTAAAATTTAAATATTGCTTGTAAATATTAAAATTTTACTTTTCATCCCTCAATTTGATTGGATTTTCCCAAAATATATCAAATATGGGTTACAATTAATTTTAAAACAAATAAACAATATTAATAGGTTATGTAAAAAGCCATACAACTATGAATATATAGAGAGAAATAATGGATCCATATCTGTATATGAGTAGGATAAGAAAAATGTATCAATATAGGAGAAGAAATCTAATCCTAAATCTAATTAATATCTAATCCTAGATATAATTAATCTTAACACCCCCTTCAAACTCATGGTGGGTCAAACAACATGAGTTTGTCTAATATAAACTGAAATCGCGTTGCAAGTATGACTTTGTAAAGAAATATGTTAGCTTATTAACTGAAGTCACATCTGGTAGAGAAATAATGTCTTTCAAAATATGCTCATGGACGAAGTGACAATCAATCTTAATGTGCTTTATTCGTTTATAAAAAAATAGATTATTTGCAATCTATATAGCACCCTTGTTGTCATATGAAGAGGCGTAGGTCCTCTAGGAGCAATGTCCATATCAGAAAGCAGTCTATGTACATGGACGATCTCCCTATTGGTGGCAGTCATAGCTCTGTACTTTGCTTCAGTAGAAGAACATGCAATAACGACTTATTTCCTACTTCGCCATGAGATCAATGAATCTCTAAGAAACAAATAGAATCCTATAGTAGATTGTCTGGTGGTCAGATCTCTTGTCCAATCTGGATCAAAAAATGCTCGAAGTTACAGAGTAGATGTAGAAGACATGAATAATGAGCGAGTTATGGAGCCATGCAGATATCGGAGAATATGGATAAAGGCACCATAATGAGTTGATCGAGGCACAAAAATGAACTGGCTAATAATACTAACTGTATAAAAAATATCCGGCCTAGTCAAACAGAGTAGAGAAGAGGAGAGGTTGGAAAGGGTCGAATCGAGCGCAGATGCAGAGGAGCCAACAAAGACATGCTGGCACCAGAGCTGGAGCTCTAACTGAGTAAGACGGTGCTTAATACTGCTGATGTCTGTGTACTATCAACAATGTCAACCTGAGGTACCAGAGAGCGAGTTGAGAAGGAACCCTTTATTTTTATCCGCTTGAAGAATTGAATCTTTAAATATGGACATAGCAGAAAATAATTATCCATTGAGTGTCAAGTCTTTTGGCAATGAGAACAAATCAGACTTGACCGCTGACGAGTATAGTATGTTGTAGCATAATGACAAGACTTTCCGCAATAAGTACATAGAGGACGCATTTTTTTTTTAAAGAGAGAGGACTACTTGAATCATTTTTCTTTTGCGATAAAAATAGTTAAAGAATACACAGAGAAAGAGAGAAATTTGGCATATGATGTATTACTCTATTGAACTTCAAGTAGATGTACAATTCCTTAGATTTGAAAGAATACTTCTATTAGCAAACACCAAAGCTGACCTTGGTGTGAATAAACAAATAGACACATGTGTGTCCTTGGTGGACCTTAAATACGGCTACTCTTGTGCTTTGGCAAGAAAAGAAGTGGCGAGTTGAGGCTGGATGCACCAACTCAGATGACAGCACGATGCTTCAAAGGAGTGGAGGTGGAGGAACATGAAAAAAATCTTATAACTCTGATACCATGAAACAAATCAACAATATTAATTTTATTAATGGATGATGTAAAAAAGTCATACAACTATATATATATATATATATATATATATATATATATATGAAGAACAGATCCATATTTATTTATGAGTAAGAGAAGAAATATGCATCCATATAGGAAAAAAAAATTAATCCTAAATCTAATTATTATCTAATCCTAAATATAATTAATCTTAACAAACTTATTTTGCTAGTTTAGGCAGGGAGTAAAAATGTTCTTTGCACTGTTCACAAGGAACTGAAAATGATAAGTGAAGTCGAACTCCAGTGACCTTTGTCGTTATCGGGAAAAGACATAAGAGCTTTGGCTGGGTGGCGGAAGATCGGTGGATAGAGACATAGGAACGTATAATTCCTACTATTTACAAATGGTACAGTGGACTCAAAAGACATTCAACGTAGCATGCACTAAAGTTCTGAGTGTTATGTTGGATATCTCAAAAAGAAAAAAGAAAATGATAAGTGAAGTTCAATAGAACAATTTGAACAAAAATAAAATTTGAATGCCTAAGGTCAAATTTCACTGTATTTTAGTATAATTTAGTCATATAAAATAAGATAAGTCGGAGGGACTCTTGTGCTAAAAAACATTGTTGTATATTTCTTATGCACGAGAAGTGGCAATGGCAGGAGCCACTCTTTCTCTGTAGAAGGTATTAACCTAGTTGTAAGATTCGTCGACTGGTGGTTCTCATAGCTACGGATAGAATCTAGGTATTTTAAAAATATAAAAAATATAAAAAAATAAATGGCAGCCACACTTTCTCTCTCTCCTACATTGGACATCGACTCCCCTCAGCAACTAAACCCATTGCCAGGTTCGACTACTTCTCCCAAAGTTGTTTCCTTTTCGTCAAAATACACTAACCAAACACAAAAATTAACCATATTTTTGGAAATTTTCCTATATATATACACGTGTTTTCCGAATAATTATTGCAGCAAGGACCAATTTTGCATGGATTAAAAGCATTATTTTTCTTTTTGTTCTTCTTTCTCTTGTTGTTTGATTCGGGGATCTTTTCTTTGGAAAAAGTTGGAATTTTGATAAAAGTTCTGAACTTTAATAGATCAATGGTCTTCTAGATTTCATGGGCTTCTGCCTTTGAATTCTGCAAGTATTTCCTATTTATGATACAAAAATTTGGGAACATTTATTTATATCTATGTTATAAACTACTGCCTCTGAAAAGATAACCTAACTTTTGATGAATTTTGTCTTGAATATATTTAGTTGGTTAAAAATTATGGCTGGAGGCTTTAATGTTATGTACTTTCATGTACAAAACTTGTAATCAGAGTTGCTTCTCGATCCTCTGTTTCAAGGAAACGAATACGGAGATACGGACACTGCGACACAGACACAACACACTAGTGTATTTTGTAATTTCTGCATTTGTGACTACTGTTTGTAGCGTTAGTGCTTCCTGGCTAGATTTCTCTTGCATTAGGGTCGAAGAATCCGGGCGATGCCGAACTTTTTCCCCATTTGACAACGAGTAAACATAGCACAAGTACCGAATAAATAGCAACAAGAAAAAGATGCACAATATAATGTGGTTCAACCAAGATTAGTTGAATCAAGAAAAACTTTACAAGATTAGTACAATAATACCCTATCGTACAAATGCTGTCTTAGGAGATCTCAAATGAGCTCTCAACCTTGTTCTCTTTTAATTCCTTTATGGCTTCCTAGTACAATCACAAGCCTCTTTCAATATTTTAGCCTCCAAGCACTCCTATTTAGGTTTAGGAATCCCCTTATGTATGTTTTCCTAACATTTTCAAACCATAAGCAATCTGTACCGGCAAAACAGTCGTTAAATTTGCCCCGTATATCGAAAACTTGACGAGGCGGAATACCGACGGCTTAGTGTGGATTTTTCAGTCAACTTTAGATTGTGGAATAATTCTTCTTGTACCGGTAACCGATCTATAGTTGCTGCTAGAGTTTGCTCTTCGAAAGCATTTCGTTTTAGTGTTTCAACTCCTTGTTGAACATGAGCCACCATCCAACATTTTTCACCTTAGTATGTTATTCAACTAGCCACCTTCTGAACATTGTTGCGTTTGCCTACGAGCTCTCTTAAACTTTATCTTCTACTTTGTATCCCTTTGCTATACAGTCTTTTTCCCATAATTGTAACAATCCGACACAATCTTTGTTTAAAACTGTCACGACACTCCTACCGAGGCCGCGAACCTTCTTTAAACTGAGTACTTGAATAAAAGTCAAGCCAAACTTGGTCTTCTCTATAAGAATCACTTTCGTTAGCATATCCGTCTTATTCACCTTAGTGTCAATTTTTAAAGATCAATGTCTTTATTACACCATTCTCGTATCTTGTATTGTAGGCGAGGTTAATAATAACCTCATCACTTGTAATAATGACGTGACATCCATGAACTGAAGCCGCTGTTGTAGTGTTCTTACTCTGCTTCATATTGTCGTCTTTCTTTTCTCTTCTAAGCAAAAAAGTTTCGTTTGATGTGTCCTTTTTTGCCATAATGGTAACATTCAGAGTCATCATATCGGCCATTGAACTTTCCTCTGTTCTTGTCTTTGTCACCGTTCGGACCCTTGCTCTTACTACTCTCTCGGCTTTCTAAAACAAGTGTCTATGAATGAGTTGTAGATGAAGTGCTCTGAGATTTCCTTCGTATATCTTCCTTAACACCCTAATCTCGGCAAATTCCAGACTGACTACGCCTTCTGGAGCAAAAGCGATCATGGACACTCGTACGATCTCCTACAATTCTGGCAAAGTACAAAGCAACTATAGCCTTCGTATCTCATCGTCGAACTTTACTCCCATAAAAGATAACTAGTCAACCAAGCCCTGAAACTCACTCAGATGATCCATAATGGACGTACGAATCTTTTATCTAAGACTCATTATCTATCGGATCATAAACAATTTATTTAACCCGGTCTTCTTTACATACATGGATTTCAGCTTCTGCCAAAGTGTTTTAGCGTGCTCAATATTAGCGATGGGATTATACAGTTTCTCGTCCACGAAATGTCTGATGTAGCCATAGACCTGTATATACTCGAAATTCCAGTCCTTCTCGAATTTCTTACTGGACTTCTCGAAAGCAAATATCGGCAAATGCAACTTCTTGACGAATAGCAAATTCTTAATCTTGTTGCGGCAATAATGATAGTTGAAACTGTTCATGTTAATCATGCACAATGGCTTCGTATCCATCTCTTCTACCCGGTTTGATTGGTGAATTATAACTCTATTGTACCGCAATTGGTGCATTGGTCTTTGCATTATTAATGCTTTTTGCCGGTTGGTTTCATTATCACAAAGCCGCCCCAAAATTGGGAAGAAGGGACCTCGCGAGGGAACAACAAAAAGTACTTTATTTCGGATCATCTTTCAGGGAGTGCAGCTAGCTTTGACTTGAATTAGCCCCTTGAGCCAGTGATGCGTCCAGTGCTCAGGCTTCTTCTTCGACCTCACTCCGCCCGCCTACTTCTTCTTTTTTTTGTTACGAAAAAGGGAGACGACCGTTAGGGAGGAATTCTAAACCGGTCAACAATTTGACACTAGCAACCACTAGTTATGATACCACTCAGTTGAGAACTAACATGAAACTAGCGAAAAAACTCTCTTTCGTAAACTGCAAGAAATCTGTTGAGGACCGAAGAGAATCAGACACCTTCACACCATACCAAAATTTACATAGCAAGTACAAACGCAAACAGCAACAATTTTTACATAGAAAAATCTGGCAGAAAAAATCAAGGAAAGATCAGAGTCCAACCTAGAAAAGCTTTCACTAAGGAATAAAGAAGTACACCGACTCATCTACAAACTTCTCTACCGATCCAACACGGATAACCACAACTCTTCAAAAATGAATAAAAACTAATTACAATGAGAATAAAGGGTTATCGAAGACTAGATGACGAGAACGAATCGATGTAGAACTTTTCGGATTGATCTCTCTTCAAAACGATCCCTAAAACTCTGAATCTCCTCTTTCCTTTGCTTGAAAGTTGTGAACTTTGAAAACCCCCCTCTCCTTGTTAATTCCTGCATAAATAAGGGTTAGGAAATCCCTATATAAGTTACCCTAATCTCGAGACAATCCTGAGCATCCACCATGATCCAATGATGTTGATAAAACAAAAAAAATTTGGGCTTCAGCCCCCTGGGCAATATACAGGACGTATACTGAACGGTATAATGTGGGAAACCAATCTTTTGGTCATTTTTACCCTCGAATAACATGCAATCTACAGCTCGATAAATTGAACTAAAAATAGGGTTAAAAACTTGGTCATATGGTCTAAATAATTGTTCAAGCCAATTTTAGAAATAATTAACAGGTTGGTCACAAAACGGTCGCGAACTGGAGAGTTCGGGGCATTTTCTGAATTTTCAGAAAAGGGAAATATTTTTCTAATTTTGCGTCGCAGTTTACGACCGACACAGGATGCGACACGCCAAACCAATGGCACGGGTATCGAGAGGGTCACGCAGGGAATGGGTTACAACAGACAGCTCAAAAAATGGTGCAACGAGGTGAGAGAATTGCTTACCTGAACAGGGCGTCGAAGATGACTGAAATTACGCTCTTTCGGGGTGGCGCGACGCTCGGCCAGTGGGGCTTGCTGGCGGCGGCAACAGCTAGGGCACAGAGGAGTGGAACTTGGTCATCGTGCCGGCGCTATGCTTGGCGGAGCTGGTGGCGGCCGGAGGAGCTCGTCGAAGGGAACTCTGCGATGGCGGTGGCGGTGGTGTTGTGGGCTGCGGAGCTGGGTGACCGGAGGGGAGTGGAGGAAGACGGTGGCGGTGGCTAGGTGGTGGGGGATTGGCTGAGGCAGGGGAGCTCCGTGGCCGGGGGTTGACGGAGAGGCGGAGGACGACGGATGAGACGGTGGTGATGGCGGTGAAGGGGGTGGCCATGGGGGTTTTATAGGAAGAGCAGGGAGGGAGAAGGGCGGCCGTTGGCGACGGGGAGAGGAGGAGATGGCGGAGGCGGAGCGGCGGGTGAACGGCCGCGGGGAAGCCGGAGGGCCACGGCGGCGGAACGGTCGAAGGGGAACCGTCGGGGTCGGGGAAATCGGGTTAGGGATTTCTGTAGATACGGGTCAGGTTCGGGTTAGCGGGTCGGGTTTGAATCCGAATCCGACCCGATCCAATAGGGTTGGTCCGGTTTGGGTTGGTTTGGTTCATCTTTGGTTCGGTTCGATTTAATAATAAACCGGGTTTATTTTGGTTTATTTTAAAAACTTAGTTTTTAGGTCTTTAAAACTAGTTCTGGGGTCCAATAAATTCCAGAAAAATTATCCTATGTCTAATATTTTATTTTACACCCAAAAATATTATTTTCATAATATTTTAATACTAAAAAATATTTGATTCAGAAGAATATTTATTTTAATTCCTGAAAAATCATAGAAAATTGCAGAAAAATTTCGAAAATTTATTTAAAAAATCAGGGGTTTACACAAGATGCACAATAGATACAATGAGATATTGTCACGCCCCAGACCTAAAATACGTAGGGTTAGGAATACGTAACATGCCCAGCCGTATGTATATGAACTCCAATATATGGAAACCATATACACACGTACGCTGTTTATGAATATTTAATCCACCAGTGGTAATATACTGTCACAATAAGTCACACAGAATCTATATCTCATCCACAGCACAAATGATATGTAGAAATAAAGAGCTGAATAATAACTGAATATCAAGATGAGTATCTAGTCTGATAGTCGGGTGGAAACAAATCCACTACAAAACGACTATACTGCAGTAGCAACAAAATCTCTAAATAATGGAAATAAAATCACAGCTACTCTGAGGGTAAGACCTTCTCAGTCAGGTAGGTAGAGTCAGGTCCAGGTCCGTACTCCTGTGGATACTCCTGCTCGTCCATATCTGGAAAAGGACCAGGTCCTCAGAGGGACGTAACAAGATACATATAAACATGCCAATAAAGTACTGAAATATAAACATCCAATGGGTTGTCTAACCGTCTAAGTGAAATGCAACTTGAGGACAACTTTGGGCGTATGGAAAGTATAGGCTAGACATATGCTGACGTAATTCACCAATCGTGACGACTGGCTAGTATATGCCATATATGCCCCCCAGTACAGGGGCACATGTATATAATAACGTCCTACCGCTCCGAAGAACGGAGAATCTGCATAGTATATAACGTCCATATCACCCCGTCGAGTGTGGCATCCGTAGTAAAGGAAGTGGGGTGTCACATACGCCTACTAGTAGTCCTCCCCGCCCAATGCTCTAAGCATGCCACATCCATGACACGATAAAACCTCTAAATAACTGCCAAGTCTACTAGCATACAAAGTTTTTATCAGCAGTCATCCCTAACGCACGGCTCAAACGTACAGGAGGCCAACCTAATACGTAGTCCGAGATCTATATGAGACTCACAACTCATGTAACAACTGTGTCCGGCCAATGAATCTAATGATGCTCCCTAATACTGGGGTGGTCTCATAAAATAGGTCCAAAAATCTACATAAATAAATATCTATATAAGCAGAATTAAACATGCATGCATCAGCTGGAATGTAAATAATAGTACAATAGTAAGGTATACTTGCCGAGCAAAAAATTTTGTATAGTGCACGTCCAATATATGTGTTTGGAAGAAGAAGTGGGATTATGGTTTGAGAGAGTTGTAATATATATAAAGATAAGAGGCGGTGGGAAAACTTAATGTTTAAGAAACTACTGTCGCTGCTGTTTCTTCCTTTCATTGGTTTAGATTTCGGTTGAGGAGAGTTTAGTAATAATAGGTAAAGAGGCGGTGGGGGATGAGTCACATGCGGAAAAAAGGAATGAATATACGCGGGGGGTTATTTTACGCGCGGGTGAAAGAAAATTAAGCGGTGGAATTGGTTTACGCGCGGATGAAAGGAAATTAAGAGGTGGGGTTGTTGCTGATAATTCTCTTCTTTACGCGCGGAGAAGGGAAGAGCAAAGTAGGTTTTGCTACTGCTGTTGTTTCATATTTGTTTTACGCGAGTTAGGGTGCAAGCGGGTAATGGGTTTAGGAGTATGGATTTCGGGTAGAGATCCAATAGGAATTCTATTCTAATTATTTATATATATATATATATATATATATAAAATTCTAAAAATTATATTGGTGTATACGGTTAAGCTAGCTACTGTCCAAAGGGTCTCCTACATGAAATAATTTAGGAAAATTTTTATAATGGCCCCATAAATCCCTAGGTGTACAAACTTCTTAAATAAAAATTAAATAAAATCTACTCTCTTTATTTAGCTCATAATTACTATAAATACGGTTTATAAAATTAGGGGTCTTACATTCTACCCAACTTATAAAAATTTTGTCCTCGAAATTAAAATAGGGTAGGGTGTCTCTTTATCTAATCTCTCTTGATCACAATTTAAAAGAATTCACCTCATATTTAATAATGCAATTTCTACCCAACTTAGAATTTACTCATCTATCACTTAAGGCTATATATTTAAGAAAACTATTCCTCAAATCATGTTATTCAATTCTCAAAGTTTACACAAAATATATCACCTATGATATATCTTTAATTGCGGGAAGCAATCATCAATTAATGTGATTGGCTTATGGGGTATCTTTAGTACTATCTGTATATCAACTTATACCAAGCACGAGGTTTCGTCTTTCCGAAGTAAGGGAAGACGGAGAACAATAATAAAGAATTCCAGGTGAAGGTGATAGAATATAAGTACGAGGTTCAAGGAATTTTAAAGAATTTAATTGGGAATCGTCAAGTCGGTTGTGGGTTGAAATTATATTTTTGGAAATTCCTATTCTCATGCTTGTATCAGTATAGTTATGTAACCGATACGATATTTCCGATATTTCTAGGAGCAAGTATATTCGTCTATTAGTCAATTATGTATCTCAATTCACGTAAAGTAGTATTGCGAAGGGCGAACCAAGCGCACTATGTCTAGCTAGACCATAATATACTGATTCTGATTAGACAATTTGTATTAGTGTGGTTGATCAGGACCCAATAATACATATGTCATGAACAAGCTTGATAAAAGATTAAGCTTGCCAAACTAGGCTGTAACAGCAGCATAAGTCAAGATAGTTCAGAAAATAGGAATACACTAGATTATGATGAGAGATGTTTACAAAATAGTTCAAGTTCACAAAAAGATAAGACTTATCCAGTCTTTACAGTTGTCATACCAACTCCTGTAACGACATGCCCAAGAAATAAAACTCTGTCCAAGAAGAACTCACATTTACTGAGTTGATTTTGGTGCTGGAAGCGCTAGCCTCTGTGCTGACGGTGGAAGTGTCAATGTTTGTTGCATAGGACAGTCTTTCATCATGTGCTGTCCGGAACCACATCTCATATATTGTCCTAAGCGAGTTCGACAGTCCCTCCTAATATGTCCGTATTTTCTACAATGATGGCAATGGGGCTTCTCTGGGATCTGGTATGGTCCTGCTCGGTGTTGGTACTGCTGTTGATGAGCTAAAGGATGTCTGATAGGTCCTCCTTATTGTGTCCTCAGCTGACCTTCCTTTCCTTTGCTGATGGTTTCTTGCAATCTGTCTTCTGTCAGTAATTCGACGTAAGAGATTCGGGACTGGGAGCTAGTGTAGTGTTGTAGCTCCTGAGTTAGTCCACGATGAAACCTTTTAGTCGTAGCCAAGTCATCTGGTATCAAGGCAGCGCCATATTTACTGTAAACCCCCTGATTTTTTCAAGATTTTCAAAATTGGATTTTTCAGAATTTTCTGAGATTTTTCGAAAATTTTTACTAATTAAAAACCAGGGTATTTTGACATTAAATAAAATTAAATAATTTTAAAATATATTAAAATATTATAAAAATAATATTTTATGGTGTAAAATGAAAAACTGGACTTAGGATAATTTTCTGGGAATTTATTGGGTCTCGGACCTATTATTTAATCACCTAAAAACTATTTTTATTTTTATTTATTTTAAACCAAGCCCAGCCCAACCAAGCCCAGCCTAGCCCGTTTGGCTAACGGGTCGGGTCGGGTCTGCCAGACCCGAACCCGGCCGACCCGACCCGTTGAACTCTTCTCTCCCTCACCCGTTCAACGCCGCATTTCCTGCCGGCGGCTCCAGCCACGTCGCCGGAGCCCGCGCCTGACCCGCCCTCGACCTGGCGGCCACGTCGCCCGCTCCGCCCGCCTCCCTCGGCCCCTCCCTCTCCCCCTGAACCTATAAACCCCCCCCCCCGAGCTCCTCCTCCGGCCACCCCCATCTGAACCCTAAGCTCCTCCACCCGCTGCGCGCCGCCCCGACTCCGACCGCCACCCTCCGTGCCCCGCCTCACCAGCGCCGCCGTGCCCCGCCCTCGCCAGCGCCTCGCCCGGTGACTTGCTCCCCCTCCTCCTTCTTCCCCGCACGGCCCCGACCTCGAGCAGCTCCTCCGGCCGCCTGCCCTGCCTCCCGTGCGCCGCCGCCGACTACCTCGGCCGCCTCTGCTCCCCCGGCCGCCTCCGGCCAGCGCCGCCCGACCCCAGCCTCCCTCCGGCCCTCCCGAGCTCCGGCCAGCAGCATCCCCAAACCCTAACCCTAGGACACAGGACTCAGGACACGGACACGGCCCCCCTTCGCGTCGTGTCGGACACGGGACATTTCGGCTTTCTCGGACCCTGTTCAGGTACCCGTATCTCTCTGCTCGTTTACCCGTTTTCGATTACGTCTATTGCATCGCGAACCCTGCGTGACCCTCTCGGTGCCCGTGCAACCCGCTCGGGGCATCGCGTCCTGTGGCGATCGCGAACCACGATCCAAAAACGGGAAAAATAATACCTTGTTTCACCTCGGAACTGAGTACGCCCCGCCAAACGGGACGACTTGGTCGAGTGCGGTCTTCACCGATATGTGCGCGACATTGATACGGACATGCGAGATTTTGCAGAAGTTGATTCGGATGTGCGTGCACACCGGAATCAACGCGTATCCGTGGACACCGTCCCGTATCCGTCAGTTCTGGAACTCGTCATAACTTTGTGTACACACGTCGGATCGAAACAAAACTTACGCCATCGGACTCATAGCAATACGCTGGTCCTGTGAGCCAAGTTTGGTTCGATTCTGAGAACGTTGATAAAACCGTGTGTCGTGGGCCCCACAGGCTCCACTTGACGGGCGATTTTGAGAACGGCTCATCGGAATCCAATTCTGGAAGTTCCATTGAGTTCGTATCATCGTTCCTGACCTGTTGATACTAAGTTGGATGAATTTGGAGACCTTTGACCCTGACATGATTTTCGGTGCAAAGCGGCCCACATTTGGATCCCGTTTTGCCCTGAAATGTCATTTTCGCTCCTGTATCCAAATTGGACTCAAGGACAGGCATTTTTAGCTGATTGATATTTTTTGGATCTGATGGTGATGTCTATTTCAGCAACCGGAGTGCCGCCTGCAAATTCCGCTGTTGCCAGAGCTACAGTTGGAGCCAGAATCACAGGCAAGTGTACCTTGCCAACATTACAGTTCTTGTTACTTATTTCCTTGGCATATATATATATATATATATATATATATATATATATATATATATATATATATATATACTGTTGTGCATGCTTAACCCTAGGGCCGTGTGACTTGCTTAGCGTCCGATTAATAGTCGGGTGCCAACACCGTACGCGGGGTTGTGCAACGTCATCTAGAGATGGATATCGTGACATTTACATGCTCGTACTTGCCATATCAAGTACATTATACCCAGGACACCTGACACAGATCATGAGAACATAATCTTTCTGAAA
Source organism: Iris macrosiphon (assembly GCA_036927795.1). NCBI lineage: Eukaryota > Viridiplantae > Streptophyta > Magnoliopsida > Asparagales > Iridaceae > Iris > Iris macrosiphon. Next base: position 180,962 of record JAYESA010000249.1, read on the forward strand.
TATTCAAGGTGGTTCTATATAGGATACAGATTTCATGACTTGGACATTATTTTCTTAGATCTTAATATATGACTTATTGCATTAGTTTTGATCCTGCGTGTCACGGACATGAGACGTGAGATTACATTGGATGGGGAGAGATTTACCATACAAAAGACTGATTATATATATATATATATATATATATATATATATATATATATATATATATTACTTTACTTGAAGTGCTTTAGTCTCTGGCAACAGAACTATGGTACCTTACTGGCCCTTCGAAAAAATACTGCTATGGGTTTCACCGACACTGATCCTATAGTAGTCTTAGCCCGAGTATGACTAAAACTCTCAACTTGCATTTCACATAGATGGTTATATAGTTTACCCTATTTATTTTATTTACTATTACACTGCATTTTGGCTTGTATCTTCTGTACCTTGTTACGTCCCTCTGAGGACCTGGTCCCTTGCCAGTTTTGCAGCATAGACCGCTGTGAAGCCGGTTTGAGTTGCTGATGTGTGTTGCTTTGTCATGCAGGAATTTGGTGCCAGGTACTTACATCTTTTCTTCCGGAATATTGGTTATTATTCATATTGTTTATTCATCTGCTGATATAGGCTAATTTTATAGACTCACATTCATTTTCGAGTCTATTCGAGCTTATGGGTTACTGGCGGCCGACTTTAGCACATGTAGCTCATTCTTGTATATTCTGTTCATTGTGGATTGAGGCATAGATATTTATATTCACTTGATTAAATAGATAGTGACCCTTTTAGTACAGCTTATACGTATTCGAATCGGACCAGAGTCTGGTCGAATGCGTAGCTGGCATGTTACGTATTCCTGGTCCTACGTATTTTGGGACTGGGGCGTGACATATTTTTGTGGTGGCCCATGCAGATCCTGATTAAATCGTTTCGGTTACTTTTCGGTACCGAACGAGCCTGTAATCAAGGTTAGCAGTGTTAGCATCTCAATCCACAATTGACTTGAAATTTTTTTAGCACTTGATTATCGCCCTTGGACCTCGTAATTGTACTCTTTCAAATCTCCTCGACATCCTTATTATTGTTTATCATCTCTTCCTGTTTCGGAGAGATGAATGATCGTGCACGGTGTTTCCTCCAGAAGCGGATCCTCGTCAAGGCAGAAGAAGTTATGCTGGATATAGATATTTGAAGACGGTTACCCTTAGTAGGATAGTAGATAGGTTATTCCTATATGCTAGAGTTAGTGTAGAGTTTAGCATGAGATTTGAATATAGTATCAAAGACCTAGAACTAACAAAACCTTACCCTTGCTTATAGGTAGCAAGTAATTTAGAAGTATTGGAAGAAAAGAAAGAGGGTTTAACTCTAAATACTTTAGGGAATACATAGCTAGATGCTAGGGATCAGATGTGACTCATGATGGTGATACAAGGAATTATATTGTGACCTTAAGAAAACGGAACATTAGATAGTAGGCCATAGTGGTTAAATCTTTAGATATCTTGTGACTTTTAGTATCAAGATTTGATCTAATGACCCGCTGTTACACCCGTACTATTGTGCCAAAGAAGAAATAGGACGGTACGTCTGTGTATAGGATATTGAACCCTGTAACCATCAAGAACCGGTCTTCCTTGCCATGCACTGACAACCTAATTGACCAGTTGAGTGATGCGAGTGTATTCTCAGATATAGATCTTGGACTCGGTTATCACCAGATTAAAGTACATAGAAAGGATATACAGAAAATAGCCTTCAGGACCAAGTATGGACACTAGGAGCTCTTAGTTATGCCGTTAACCAACGCACCATCTGTGTTCAAGAGTTTGATAAAAGGAGTTTTTGTACCTAGACAAGTTAGTGGTTGCATATTGATGACATCTTGATATATTCCAAGAGCCACGTAGAGCACGAGCAGCACTCTTTCAGCAGGCCCGACAGCAGAAGAGGGCACCACCTCAAGGACGAGGATAAGCTTTCGCGATGACCGTGGAGAACGCGCAGACTCTTGGAGTAGCTAGTGCGCGTAAGTGATTCGTAGCTGCCGTTTCTAGAATTGTTTTAGCTCGTGCCTATTGGTTCATGACCTCAACCCCAACCTAGTAATTTGGAACTTGTTAATCATAACCTAGTTTTCCTAAAAAGTTGTAGTTTTCTTGCTTTAACTAGATTTTCTTCACTCTGGAAAGTGCATAACTTTCATTCTTAGGAAACGATATTTCCCTAAGTGTCTTGTGATGTGGTTTCGAACAATACTTGCAACCGTGTCATCTCTGTTGACCGGTTATTCTTTGATTGCGAGGACGCAATCCTCTTAAAGGGGGTAGATTGTAAACCCCCTAATTTTTTCAAGATTTTCAAAACTGGATTTTTCAGAATTTTCTGAGATTTTTCGGGAATTTTTACTAATTAAAAACCAAGGTATTTTGGCATTAAATAAAATTAAATAATTTTAAAATATATTAAAATATTACAAAAATAATATTTTATGGTGTAAAATGAAAAACTGGACTTAGGGTAATTTTCTGGGAATTTATTGGGTCCCGGACCTATTTTTAATCACCTAAAAACTATTTTTATTTTTATTTATTTTAAACCAAGCCCAACCCAACCAAGCCCAACCCAACCCAACCCAGCCCGTTTGGCTAACGGGTCGGGTCTGCCAGACCCGAACCCGGCCGACCCGACCCGTTGAACTCTTCTCTCCCTCACCCGTTCCACCCCGTATTTCCTGCCGGCGGCTCCGGCCACGTCGCCGGAGCCCGCGCCTGACCCGCCCCCAACCCCACGGCCACGTCGCCCGCTCCGCCCGCCTCCCTCGGCCCCTCCCTCTCCCCCTGAACCTATAACCCCCCCCTCCCCCCGAGCTCCTCCTCCGGCCACCCCCATCTGAACCCTAAGCTCCTCCACCCGCTGCGCGCCGCCCCGACTCCGACCGCCACCCTCCGTGCCCCGCCTCACCAGCGCCGCCGTGCCCCACCCTCGCCAGCGCCTCGCCCGGCGACTTCCTCCCCCTCCTCCTTCTTCCCCGCACGGTCCCGACCTCGAGCAGCTCCTCCGGCCGCCTGCGCTGCCTCCCGTGCGCCGCCGCCGACTACCTCGGCCGCCTCTGCTCCCCCGGCCGCCTTCGGCCATCGCCGCCCTACCCCAGCCTCCCTCCGGCCCTCCCGACCTCCGGCCAGCAGCGTCCCCAAACCCTAACCCTAAGACACAGGACTCAGGACACGGACACGGCCCCCCTTCGCGTCGTGTCGGACACGGGACATTTCGGCTTTCTCGGACCCTGTTCAGGTACCCGTATCTCTCTGCTCGTTTACCCATTTTTGATTCCATCTGTTGCATCGCGAACCCTGCGTGACCCTCTCAGTGCTCGTGCAACCCGCTCGGGACATCGCGTCCTGTGGCGATCGCGAACCGCGATCCAAAAACGGGAAAAATAATGCCCTGTTTTACCCCGGAACTGAGTACGTCCCGCCAAACGGGACAACTTGGTCGCATGCGATCTTCACCGATACGTGCGCGACGTTGATACGGACGTGCGGGATTTCGCAGAAGTTGATTCGGATGTGCGTGCACACCGGAATCAACGCGTATCCGCGGACACCGTCCCGTATCCGTCAGTTCTGGAACGCGTCCTAACTTTGTGTACACACGTCGGATCGAAACAAAACTTACGCCATCGGACTCGTAGCAATACGCTGGTCCTGTGAGCCAAGTTTGGTTCGATTCTGAGAACGTTGACAAAATCGTGTGTCGTGGGCCCCACAGGCTCCACTTGACGGGCGATTTTGAGAACGGCTCATCGGAATCTAATTCTGGAAGTTCCGTTGAGTTCGTATCATCGTTCCTGACTTGTTGACACTAAGTTGGATAAATTTGGAGACCTTTGACCCTGACGCAATTTTTGGTGCAAAGCGGCCCACATTTAGACCCCGTTTTGCCCTGAAATGTCATTTTCGCCCCTGTGTCCAAATTGGACTCAAAGACAGGAGTTTCTAGCTGATTGATATTTTTTGGATCTGATGGTGATGTCTATTTCAGCAACCGGAGTGCCGCCTACAAATTCCGCTGTTGCCAGAGCTACAGTTGGAGCCAGAATCACAGGCAAGTGTACCTTGCCAACATTGCAGTTCTTGTTACTTATTCCCTTGGCATATATATATATATATATATATATATATATATATATATATATATATATATATACTGTTGTGCATGCTTAACCCTAGGGCCGTGTGACTTGCTTAGCGTCCGATTAATAGTCGGGTGCCAACACCGTACGCGGGGTTGTGCAACGTCATCTAGAGATGGATATCGTGACATTTACATGCTCGTACTTGCTATATCAAGTACATTATACCCAGGACACCTGACACAGATCATGAGAACAGAATCTTCCTAAATTATTCAAGGTGGTTCTATATAGTATACAGATTTCATGACTTGGACATTATGTTCCTCGTACAACAGAGCTTCAAAGCTGTTCAGCGTAAAACAGAGCTCCAGAACAGTCCGCGTAAAGCAGTACTTCCAGACTGCTTTGGCGTAAAAAGTTTGCTACATCACCACTCTGGCGTAAAACATGCCTGCTTTTAATACAACATGAAGTTGTACGAGGAACTCTTCGTATTTCTCGAATGAACCTGTCAGACGAAACAGTGAACCTGACTCCTGACAAAGAGTACTGCACGATGATCGAGAGGACGGCTGTAATGATAATTCTGCACAAAGACCCAGACTGTCGTTTAGTGGCATATCCTTGATACAAGCCGTTTTTATGCACTCAAGGAATACGCTGCCTATTTTACATAGGCAGAAATAAGCCTTTACGCTCAAGATGAAACGAAATCAGACGCCACGTCAAAAGTTGTTCTTCGTACAGAACTCGAGGCACGTCTCTGCAGTTAATGCGCGAGATGGGGGCAGATCTCTGTATTTAATTCACGAGATTTGGTTCTACTTTTAATGACTGGGAGAGCTAAAATTAGAGCTAATACGCTCACGTCACCATCCTGGCATTTTTACGCCAACCCGGCTATTTTCAACTATAGGAGCATGCCGTATGCTATCTCCTCGAAATACGCCAACCAGGCTATTTTCAACTATAGGAGTACGCCGTATGCTATCTTCTCGAAATACGCCAACTCAGGCTATATTTGCAAAGGTATGTGATAAAGCTATTTGGCCCAGAATATGCTCAAGACCTCAGTCAAGGAAGGATGATTGGCTATGTTTACGCTGGTTATCTATCCATGCAGCATCAAGCTTTACGCAGAACTTGACTTTTATGTCAACAAGACAGCTACTTAGCTTTTACGCCAACAGGACAGCTATTTGGCTTTTACGCCAACAAGATAATTATTTGGCTTTTACGCCAATAAGACAGTTATTTGGTTTTTATGCCAACCATCTCTACGTGAGGGGCAGTTACCTACGTGGCTTGCATGTCGTGATCTTCGATGAGCGATGTAAACTCCCTCGACCAGAGGCAGTTACCTACGCGAGGGGCAGTTACCTACGTGGCTTGCATGTCGTGATCATTTGGTTTTAATATATTTACACCGCACTGAAATTCTGGCCCTACATGCTGTTAAATAATTAGTAAACACCGTGCGCATTAATTATTAATTAATTAATACGGTGACCCGTATCACCCAAAAACCAGGTCCAGCCCCTGCCCAAGCTCACCCCCACCCCCACAGGGCCCTCACACAGCAATTTCCATCAGTTCTGTACATTTTAGCATTTTCAGGAATATGGTATTTTTCTTAGACAATTGCGTAATTGTGCAATTTCCCAAATTATAGGACCTTTGTGCAATTTATGAAATTACAGGGTTTATTCTGCAAATTTTCAGTGTGAGTGTCAACCTCCCATTGGAGGGTGAACCTACACCGTCCATTTGAAAATGGGTCCCACCATAAAATATCTAGAAAATATCCTTAAAATATCTATAGATATTTATTTATTAAAATACCTAAAATACCCCTAATATACTACCTATTTACCTAAATGCCATTAAGTCCTAAACCTATAAATACAACCCCCCCCCCATTCCCGAACACCCACACCTACCATCTCCGGCCACCACCTCCGCCGAACTTCCGCCACCGGCTTCGCCCCTCCCCCAGCACCCTTCCGGCCGACGCACACCCTCCCTGGCCGCCGCAGCCGCCGCTGCAGATCCAACTCCCCACCAACACCAACAGCACCTCCTCCATCCCGACCGCCCCTCACCGCCACCCCGGCCACCTTGGAGCACCGCCACCGCCCTTATCCGCTTCGCCACCCTCTCCTCCACCGAACCAACCCGCCACCACCGCCCCACGACCACCCCAGCCACCGCCAGCTCCCCCGCAGCGCCCCGCCGACCCACCCGACCACTGCAACCAAGCCACCCCCGACAGCCTCAAACACCCCCTCAGGCCACCACTGACCACCGCCACCACCCCCGACCCCTTCGTCCCGACCTCCTCTGTCATGACCCGCACCCGAAAATCGGGCATGAGTCGTGGGTACGTCCAGCCTACGTCGCAGAATCGGCGGTAGAACGCTGTAAAGGTCCGTTCTAGGTCAAACAAATCTATATATAACTCACAAAAAAAATCTGCCATGACCTCTCCAAAAAGGAGGGCAACTACGCAATATATATATGAATAATCCTCTCCAAAAGGAGGGCAACCACGCAATATATATGAACTCTCAATCACAAAATCTAGGGGAAGAGTAAAAGCACGATATGATAGCAAAAGAAAACCAGAACCAAAGAGAGCAAGACAATATCCAAAATATACAGTCCAAGTCTATAATAGCTACAACATCTCACAGCATCAAAAGAATAAGTACAATCATCCAAATAAACAGCTGGGAACAACCCAGAAAACCCACCTAGCTAACTAGGGCGCTAAAGGCGTCTCCTCGGCGCACTCCTCCTCAGTCTCGGGGTCACAACCCTCGTCAACACCCGGCCCGTAGAACGTCGGACAGTAGTCCTCAGGATCCTCTGAAAAAAATATGTCCAGTCAGGACTGGAGCGAAGTACATAACTCTGAAAGCAACTCCAAATACATGGTAAGGTGTATATGACGAGCAATAGAAAAGTATACAAGATGCACAGGAAATAAATATATGCTGGAGCACAATAAGTAGCTGTAATATAAACTGGAGAACAATACAAGTAGTGGAAAAGTAACTGCAGGTGAGAAAACATGAATACTAGCTAAGTGCCTTGAGCACAAGTTCGTTATGTGATCGGCTTAGGTTGCACATGAAAAACACTACGATAACTCCGTTATGCGTGAGTTGCATAACCGACATACACATGAATACTGTTTGGCTTTGATCACATAACCAACTCCTACTCCCCTCCCCCACTAATACTCTTGGATCCAACCACAACACGCTACGTACATGATAATAGCTCACGCACACGAAGGCGAGAACACAAGAAGCACATGATAGCACATGAGAATCAATATCCGAAGCACATGATGAAATACACGTGATAGAGTACCCGCTAAACACGGTAAGGGGGATAGCATCTCATGACGGGATCCACTAGTACCAGTTCGTGTAACAATGTGTCAGAATCAAGTATCACAGTCCTAGAACAGGTGATATAAATGCTATCATGAAATAAAAACTATCAGAGGTAGGTACTCGCCTGATGTCCTGAGCAACTGATGAGGATCGAGATCCGGACCGGTGTCGCAAGAACCTATTGCAAAAAGCAGAATTAAACAGGGTTCTAAGGATTTAAACTGATATAAAATAATTAAAAATAGCCCTCTAGGGCTATTCTAGGTCGAACGGGTCAAACCGGTGAAATTCGGGTCAAATAGTCAACCCGGAGTCCAAAAAGTCAACTCTAGGTCAAAACTAGGTCAAACGTTGACTTTTATGGTCAACGAGGACAATTATGGTCAAAGCTAGGTCAAACTAGGGTGCCCCTAAAATTCTAGGTCAAACCGAGCTCACTAAGCTAGAAAACTCACAAACTCGCCTCCTCGAGATACCGGGATACCCTCGGTATCCGATACCTCGCCCTAGGCCACGCACCCCGCCTAAACCCGCTAAAACCTATGCTAGCACGCGTAAATATATACACATAAGCATATAAAAATTACTCCAATACTATTCCTAGGCTATTGCTCAAATATCCCGCTCGAAACTCAATACCTTGGATATCTCAAGGTATTGAGATACCGCTCTAATACCCCTCTAACTAGCTATTAGATAGCTATCTAAGTATGTAGATATATATATCTAGCTATAATCTAGGCTAAAAATATATCTATTTATCATATCTATACATATCTAAGTACCTATGCATATATATATATATAGATATCCACACACATATACACATATACCCATATATACCTTACCCAACTCATAAATATATATGTATATAACTATCTAGATATCTATAGATATGTATATAACTATATGTATATAGATATCTATACCTTAGATAGATAACTACCTATCTATCCATAGATATATCTATCTATCCAACTACCTATCTATCTATCTATTGCCTATCTATCATACTATCTATAAATCTAGCTAGCTAGCTATCTATTAATTCTTCTATCTAGCTATCTATTTATCTAACTAGCTATCAATCTAACTATCTAACTATTACCTATCTAATCTATCAATCAATCTATATATATATATATATATATATATATATACATATATATCAACCAATCTATCTATCTATATCACTCTCACACCAAGCTACCTAGCCACTAGAGCCACGCGGCGCTCGCTGCTAGCTGCTGGAGCTTGCTGCTGCTGCCTGTGCTTGCTGCTGCTGCTGCTATGCCTGCTTATGCTGCTGCTGCTGCTGCATATTGCTGATGCTGTGCTGCTGCTGCAGTGCAGCAGCAGCTGCTGCTGCTTGCTGGCTATCTCCCCCCCTTCTCACAATCTCTCACACACACACACACACCTATATACATATATATATATCACTATATATATATATATATATATATATATATATATATATATATATAATCATACATATATCTATATACTAACACACACACACTTAAACACACTCTAGCATATAAATTAATACACACACCTACACACTCACAAACACTAATGCATAAATACACACACACACACAAATAAATAAATATATATATATATATATATATATATAAACACCTATATATATATATATATATATATATATATATATATATATATATGCACACTCACACACACACACACACACACACACACACACACATATATATATATATATATATATATATATATATACACACTCAAATATATATATATACACATACACAAATATATATATATATACATATACACACACACGCACACTTATACATATACATATATATACACATAGACATATACATACACAAGCACATATATATAAATACACACACACATATATATATATATATATAGACACTTATATACCTACACAACACTACACACAACAATGCACACAACGCTCTCCAACGCTCGCCCAGCGGCCCCGACACGCACAAATACCTATAAATATATAAAATATAATCCGATAATTCTAGCACACACTCTCCGATTCTAGCACACACTCTCCGATGCTAACCCAACGCGCGCACAAGCCCGAAACTAGGAAACCAAGTCGAAATGGCCGTTCGGTCATTTCGACGAACACGCGGTGTACGGTTCGGAAAACCTCCTGAAACGCACACCAAACCAACTCGAAATCGCCCTAAAATTTACCCACGGGTTCTAAACGATGCCTAGATCCTAAAAAAAATACTACCGCGTTGATTCTAGGTCCGTGGCAGAAACGCGCACGCACTTAGAATCAGCGACGACGAAAACCCCAAAAATTCGCCCGAAACGCCCGTTTCTCCGCGACACGGCTTCCCGTGTCCGAATGGAGACACACACTCATCCTCAAGACACCCGACAACGTCTACCTAGATCCGTCTAACCTAGGACATCATCCAAAATTGGGCCAAATTCGGATTCCACCCGAAATTGACACAAAACCTAGTGTCAAAGTCTCTAAACTCAACCAAACTAGTTCTAACTTCCTCCCACGGGTAGGCTTAGGGTCTAGGAAGGTTCTAAAACACTAATTACACTATACAAAAGTAATTAGCAAGGAGAAAGTTAGGGTTTACCTTTTGGAAGTTGGAATCCCAAAGCCAAAGTCTCCAATCCACTTGGAATCACCTCCCTCAAGCTTCAAGCCACCAAATCTAGCCTCCACACAAAGTCTAGGCTCTACACACCTAGGTTGGGAAAAATGCAAGGTTAGGGTTTACATAAAGAAGAAGAAATGGAAGAAAGAAGGAAGAAAAATGAAGAACACTTACTTGGGGAGAAGAAAGAAGAAGAAAGAAGAAGTGGAGAAGAATAAGAAGTGAAGAAGAAGAAGAAGAAAATGAAGAAGGCTGTTGTGCTTGCTGTGTTTGGTCGGGTGTGGGTAGGTAGGGGCCGGCCAAGCAATAATAAAGGGGTTTACATGTAGGAAATTACCAAAATGCCCTCCCGTAACTCGGTTTTGGGTTTCGGGTTCCAAAAGCACTCAAACTAACTCCAAATCTTTCCAACTAACCCACTAAAAATATAATAAATATTTTTAAGCCCCAAAATAATCCTCACAAGGGTGTGGGCTGGGTCGGACATGGGTCCACTAGGGTCTGACATGGGTCCAGGCTAGCCAAAACCCTAAAATAATCAATTAAAAATAATACAATCACTATTTAAATATAAATATAATTAATTAAATATAATACACAATTTACCAAATAAAAAATAAAAAAATAACCCTATTTTCTAGAATTGGGACGCCGCCCTGACCTCCTGCACCGCCGCCTCCGCCACCGTCTACGCCGCTGCAGTTGCTGCAAGCTGCCGCTGCTGCTGACAGTAGCTGCTGCTGTGGCCGCCGTTCCGGCCAGCCACCGGCCGCTCTGCCGCCGTCCTCCCGTCGGCGACGAGGCGTGGGTCCCCCCTGTCTGACAGGTATACCCCCCCACCCTCTCTCTACGTATATACCTATAAATATACAAATTTATGTATAATTATATATATATTTATATATATTATAATATATATATATATATATTTATATATAGTATTTAATTATTATTATATACTTAAATACAGTATATATATATAGTATAAAATATATGATTAATATATGTATATTTTTATTTCTTTATATATATATATATATATATATATATATATGTGTGTGTGTGTGTGTGTGTGTGTGTATTTATATATATGTTTATATATATTGTATTCTATAATTATATATTATATAATTATTATTATTATTTATTATATTATTACAGTATAAATATATATATACAGTGTATATATATATATAATATTATATTATATATATTATAAATATATATATATATATATATGTATTTTGTATTTCTTTTATATGTATATAAATATATATATAAATATATATATTTTTGTATATTGAAATATAAGTATAATTATATATATTATATATAATTATATTTATAATATATATATATATATATATATATATATATATATATATATATATATATATATATATATATATATATATATATATATATATATATATATACAGTATATATATTATACTATTAAATATTATTATATGCTTTTTAATTTTTATTTTATATATAAGTATATACATATATTTATATATATATTACTTTATATATATATATATATATATTATTTATATATATAAATATATTATATATACTCAGATTATAAAATATACATATTAAATATATATATGTACTTTATATATATGTACATATTATGTATTATATATATACATATATGTAAGTACTTATATTAATTATGTACATATATTTATATATATATATATATATATATATATATATATATATATATATATATATATATATATATGTGTGTGTGTGCTTATATTTATTACTCTATATATGTATATATGTATACTTATATATATATATGTAATATTTATATATTATCATAGTACTAATATACATATATGTATATATATGTATATTTATGTTCACAAATAATATATGTAATATTATAAGTATATGTATTATTATACCTATATACTATAACTATATGCTATAAATATGTATGTATATATTACTATATATATATTATGCCTTCTATATATATACATAAGTATATATATACTATAATATTATGTACGCATTTATTTAAATATTATATTTACGAACCATGTATGTCCTGAACAGAGTACCCCTACGACGCAGTCAGTAACCCCAGGTCACAGGACCCCTCAGACTTGACTGTGAGAACAGGTTTTTGGCACTTCCAGCACAGAGACGTAGGCAAGTATACCTTGCCAAGATTTACTGTTTAATTATATAAATTATTGTATGCTATTTCTTTTGAACATACTTATAACTGTGAAGTCCGAGATTACCTCGGGTACCGTCAACAAGTACGTTGACACGTAGTGTAACTGACTTAGACTTAGTAGATCTACCAAAAGCTGCGAGGGTATCCTAATATCCTCCTAGACCCTGGCACGGGTACTTGCAACAATGTTGCATTTACATATTGGGATGAGAGTTTACGTACTCGATTAGCTACCGGCGCGTGTGACGTGCATCACGACTTAGCACGAAATCAGAAAAATTCCGAAAAGCTATGACTTGGCATTAGTTACATTGGGCGGAAAAGACAACTAGTAGACGTATGGGACACCCCCCTCCTTGAATGTTATACCTTCGGATACCATGCTCCTCGGAGATGGCCGATTGCAGAGTGCCCATGTGTCTGGGGGCATATGACACATATACTAGCCAGTCACCACAATTGGTGAATTAAGTCAGCATATGTCTAGCCTACACTTTTTCATACGTACTACGAGGTCTTTACATTGTATTCACTTAGTTGGTTAGTACACCCTGTATTTATTTATTCAGTATTTATATATATGGCATGTTTTTATGTATCTTGTTATGTCCCACTGAGGACCTGGTTCCCTTCCAGATTTAGATGAGGCATTCTACCCCACAGTATATGGACCTGGACAGGAGACTAGATATGCCACTGAGGAGGAGTTAGAAGAGCTGCCATCAGAATCTGCCTGATCCTAGTAGCTTGTTCACCTGGAGCTGGAGCTGCTTACCTAGATAGACGATACTTTAGTCTATCTTATTTCTGCACTTTATATTTTGTAATGGGTTTGTTCCCACAAGACATTATCTGATTTGTATCATGACATTTCAGACTTAGCATCTATATATTTAGCACTTATTTTCTGATATTTTGTGGATGAGATTAGCTTTTACCTGTACTAAACTTGTAGTATTTTAGGACAGCGTAGCACATCTCTTTGGGTCCATTAAATTGGGTAATCCCTTAGTGACGTGTCAGCTGGCCAATGTCACGTGGCCTGGTTCCATATATTTTAGGACTGGGACGTGACAAGCGATTATACGCATTACCTCATAATGGGACACGCGTCATATGCAGATTCAGGAGATCATTCAGACGTGGATAGCAGTTATTATAACCGCCACATAAAATGTGCAACTCTCTCCGCTGTTTGGTTTCTACGCCGACTGATCAGTTACTGTGACTGATTTTTATAAATAGAGACTTTCGGTCAAGGTAAAAGAGGTCAAGATCAGTGGAGAGAAAAGAAAGATCGGAATCAGAAGAGATCAGAGAGAGAGCACATACAGAGAGTGTTGATTGACAACTTTGGCAACGAGAGTTCAATCCCTCCTGCAATCTTTGAAGCTTCTTCTCCTTCTTCTACAACACTTCTTCATCATCGTGTGGTCAAAGGGACAAAGTGATCGACCGCAGATCAGACTCCTATAGCAATATTTTTTCCCAGAATCATTTTTTTGTACTTAACATCCTCGTATAGGATTAATTGTACTTATTTTTCTTGTTTGTAAACAAAGAAAAGGTTTCGTATAAACCTACTCTCAATTTCTTTTGTTTATCATCAAACACAAAATGGCGACTCTGCTGGGGACGACTTTCTCATCTGACGAGAAAGCCATTGCTCAACACGATGTTGTATCCGCCGGATCAACGAAGAAGACTCTGTTCGTCCAATTCGACCAATCTTCTTATGAAGATATGCTTCGCGCAGGGGGTAGCTCTCACTCCCTCTCTGTCCAGGACAACAGGAAGCTGCATAAAGTATGGATGCCCCGGACATCCTCTACCCTTCCTGCAGGCTCTCTCTCTCCGACCAACAAGGTTGTGACATCACAACCTGTACGCCTTGTGCGTAAAAATCCGTCTCTCATCTTTGACGTGGTAGACAAAGCTTCTGGAAATGCCTCAGTGCCAATCCAGAAGTCTACAATGCGCCCTGCGCATAAAAATCCGTCTCCCGTCTGTGACGTGGCAGACAAATTTCCTAGCAAGGCCTCAAAGCCCGCGCAGAAATTTCAAACGCGCCCTGCGCGTAAAAATATATCTCCCATCTACAAGGAGGCAGATGGACCCTTGGATCACATCAAGGGAAAACGAGTGGCGGATCTCCCAACCTCTAGGCTTGTACGCCATCAAGAGAAGAAGATGCCCACTCTCCAGATTACGCGTGACGCTGGAGGACATTTGAGGGCTCTCCCCATTTTATGCCAACCTGTGCAAAACTCCAGAGTACACCAGGCTAAGCTGATCCGCGTAAAGAAGACCCGGTTCCCGGGAACATACGCTCCTCAGAAGGATGATGGATCGTATGCTACTCACATGGCTGAACTGCTGTATTCTTATGGCAGGGAGAGAGTTATGATTCCCAATCTCCATACCCCAACTGATATAAAAAGACAGAAAAAGCCTTCTTCTTCTTCTTCTCCTCATGTTAATCCTCCTGATTTGCGTAATTTCTTGATCCAGAAGCGCAAAGACAGGAGATCCTCTAATATGTCTATTACGTCCCTAGGGAGCATTGTTGTAATAGTCATAAAGTTGTAGTTAACTACTGTTGTTCTAAGGCAAAATGGTCAGTTTTCGACCGGTTGAACTACTCTTTGTCTCTACAGGAAGAAGAGCCGACATTCGCATCAGTAAACATGGCTTCACGCATTCCTAGAGGAAGGTCAAGTTCAAGACGTCATCCCTCTAGAACTCCAAGCCAAAGGAGATTTGACAGACTCCTTGAGAATATTGAAGCAGGTGTCTTTCGAAACACTCGCTCGAGGTCGCGACAACCGGCTTCATATTCTTCTGATTCTGACACTGGGGGTCGCCAGTTTCCCGAATCTGATACTGAAAGTATAGACTCGATCTCTACAGAGATCTATACTAATCCCTCAGTAGCATCCAGAGAAATGGAGGTTTATGCCATTGGAGATGAACGTGAAGAGGCTTCCCCATCAGGGAGTACTGAGCAACGCATCGCTGTATTGGAAGCATCGCTTAAAGAGATGCATTCCATGATGGAGATTATGCGCCAGATGATGGTGACTCAACATGCAGCGGTTATAGCTCAAGCATCGGTTCCTCCGACTCAACTACGTGTGGGGGTGGACATGCCACCATCCAACGCAAACCAGGAGCCTGTTCAAAATCAAGAATCAGCTGCTCCTCAATCTTTCAACCCGGAGAATGTATTGTGTCACGTTCCAGTCCCAAAATATCGAGGGACTAGACACGTGTCAATGGCCAGCAGCACACACTGATGGACGAACCCAATTTAATGGATCCATCAGGGCGTACTTAAGCTGTAAAATAAGGTCTACTAAATCATGCCATAACTAATCTCATCCACAGAAGATAAATATGATCAACAGCAATAAGAAATGTAAATCAATAACCAGCCTCAACAAAGTACTTCGAGGAACAACCCGATATAAATCTGAAACAATGGTTCAACAGACCAAAATATAAATGTCTGAATAAATTAGATACTGAGTATGAAACACGGATACTCAGAAAAAGTCTTCAGCTAATACCTCGTCCTCGGAAGTCGGTACAGCTCATGTATCAACTCCTGCTTCTGCTGTTGTCCCGTATACCTCGGGATAGATCTCGTCTGCAAATCCTGGGAACATAATCCGGATCCAGGTCCTCAGGGGACATAGCAAGGTACAAGATAATATAAGCCAAAATAAATGCAGTGCAATAGTAAATAAAATAAATAGGGTAAGTATGTAATCATCTATGTGAAATACAAGTGAGAGCATCACTAGTACTCAGGCTGAGACCACTACAAGCTCTGTGTCGGGGAGCCGGTAGCAGTAATAACACGTAATGTGCCTAGCTCTGCTGTAGAGTCTACGGCCTCACAATAATAATAGATATATATATATATATATATATATATATAACAGCCTGTAGCATGTGTGTCTCTTCCCACCCAATGTAACCACACGTCTCATGTACATGTCTCGCAAGATCATAGCTAATGCAACAAGTCATATAATATCTATGAATATAATGTCTATGTCATAAAACCTGTATCCTATACAGAATCACCATGAATATCTCAGGAAGATTCTATCTTATGAATAGTGTCAAGTGTCCTGGGTTATGATGTACTTGATAAGACAAGTACGAGAATGTAAAGGGTCACGATATCCATCTCTAGATGACGTTACACAACTCCGCGTACGGTGTTGGCACCCGACTATTAATCGGACGCTAAGTAAAGTCACACGGTCCTAGGTTAAGCATGTACAACAGATAAATAAGTCTAAGAAATATATAACAAAAACTGCAAGATTTGGCAATGTACACTTGTCTGGGGTTTGAATACCAACAGCTGTCCCTGTATCAGTGGATCCTGCAGGTACTCCTCCAAAAGCTGTAATAACATCACCAACAGGTTTAGAAAATATTAAATAGCTAGAAACGCCTGTTCTTGAGCCCAATTTGGACACAAGGGCAAAAATCACAGTTTCTGGTCAAAGCGGGATCCACATGTGGCCCACTTCGCACCAAAAAATGTGTCAGAACCAATGGTCTCCAAATTTTTCAAACTTAGTGTCAACAAGTCCAAAATGATGATACGAACCCAACGGAACTTCCAGAACTGGATTTCGATAAATCGATCACAAAATCGTCCGTCAAGTGGAGTCGCGGGGCCCACGATACGTGATTTTGTCAACATTCTCAGAATTGAACCAAACTTGGGTCACAGGACCAGCGTATTGCTACGAGTCTGATGGCGTAAGTTTCGTTTCAATCTGACGTGTGTACACAAAGTTATAACATGTTCCAGAACAGGCGGATACGGGACGTTGTCGGCGGATACGCGTTGATTCCGGTGTGCACGCACATCCAAATCAACTTCTGCGAAATTTTGCATGTCCGTATCAATGACGCGCACCTTTTGGTGAAGATCGCGCACGACCAAGTGGTCCCGTTTGGCGGGCGTACTCAGTTCTGGGAGAAAAAGGGGTATTAATTTTTCTGTTTTTGGATCGCGGTTCACGATCGCCACAGGACGCGACGCACCGAGCGGGTTATACGGGCATCGAGGGGGTTACATAGCCTACGCGTCACAACTGAAGGAACGAAAAACGGAGCAACGAGGAAAGAGAACGGGTTACCTGAACAGGGCTCCGTGGAAACTGAATTTTCCCGTGTCCGTGAGGCCACACGACACGAACTGCACAGTGTTGTGCCGTGTCCGGGTCAGGGTGCTGCTGTGTCCGGGTCAGGGTGCTGCTGTGGGAGACTTGCCGCAGGGGGCTGCACGGCTGCGGAGGTGGTCAGACGGCGGCGGCTCAACCGGAGGCGGCGCGGCGGCCGGGCTGCTGCTGCCGCTGCTGCTTGGCGGAGAGGGTCGGGCTGCGGGGGTGGCTGGGAGCGTGTCTCGGGCGGCTAGGGCAGAGATGGGAGGCGGAGGACGGTAGTGGTTGAGGGATTAAAGGAGCGGCGGGGGAGGAATAGGGGATTATAAGGAGTAGCCGGAGAAGAAGGGTTGGGGGCTAGGGTTTCGAATGGGTTAACGAGTCCAGGTCGGGTTCCATTCGGATCCGACCCGACCCGTTAAGAGTAGGTTCGGTCCGGTTTGGTTTAGCACGGTTCGGGTTGGTTTGGTTCAACTGAACCAGGTTTAATTTCAGGATTTATTTTGGTTTAAATATAAATTAGTTTTTAGGGCTTTAAAAATGTTTTCGGGGTCCAATAAATTTTCGAAAAATTATCTTATGTCTAGTTTTTCATTTTACACCCAAAAATATTATTTTCATAATATTTTAATATTAATTAACATTAATTAAAAATCATTTAATTATAAAATACCTTAGTTTTAATTAGTTAAAAATCCCAGAAAAATCCAGAAAATTGTGTAAAATTGTTTTAAATTTTTTAAAAAATCAGGGGTTTACATATTGCCTCCTGTCGGAGTTACAATACAACCGACCTCTCACCTCTCTACGGTCCCTTTCCCAGCTGAAGATTTGATGCAGGCTGTTAGGGAATTGAAAGCCCAATTTGATACCTTGAAGCATAAGGATCAGCTCAAGAAGTTGGGAATCAACCAGTCATACCCAGCTATCTGGGACGAGATCCCTTTCCCACCAAAATACAAACCACAGGCTATAGTTTTGTTTGAGGGAAAGACGTCACCAAGCCAGTACATGAACTACTTCAGCATGATGATGGTGTTGTTGCAAGGGAATGACGCCTTTCTCACTCGAGTGTTTAAGGGCTGTCTATCTGGAGTGGCCTACTAATGGTACCGTAGTCTTGCGGACAACTGCATCACTTCTTTCGAAGATTTCAAGACTCTGTTCTTCATTCGATTTTACGAAGGAGGGATGGACATGTCTATGTTCTCGCTCATCGAAGTGAAGCAGAAAGAGAAAGAGAATGTTCGTACTTTCATTGAACGTTTTTGTCAGGCCACTTTGCATATGCCTCCTTGAGTCCCGGATTCAGCCTTGGTGGATATTTGCAGGAAGAATCTTCTCCCACTGATCTCAGTGTTCACAGGACCATATCAGTTCCATGATTGGCCCTCGTTTATCATCTCAGCGGTGGCCGCTGAAGATAACAGTCGGAAGGCGCGTGACAATGGAATCATGATCTCTACCTCTGATAGAGGGAAGCGGTCATCCTCCAATAGCGACCATCCTCGTGGTTCTAAAGGAAAGGAAGCTCTGGCGATTAATACGTCCAGGCAACATACTCCAGGGACTACGCAGACGAATCCTGGGACTTCCAGGCCTAAAGAAGAATATTCTTTTGACGATGACGATATTCCGAGCATATTCGATTGTCTAGTCAAAAGTGGCAAGCTCACCCTCCCAGAGGTAAAGCGGCCTAATGAAGTCGGCAGTACCAATAACCCTAAGTACTGCATTTTCCACAGATACGTACATCACCCCACAAAGGCGTGTTATGTACTAAAAAGAAAAATCCAGGAGTTGATCGACGCCAAGGCCATCACTCCGCGTAATAGCGAGAAGACGGTCACTGCTAACATGATTTCTCTCCAATTTGGCAATCTGTCCCCTCAGGAAGTCCCGGATGGTGTAGTACATATTCCACGGGCAATGATGAACATTGTTAATCTTCCTCCGACCAGGGATCAAAATTATGACCTGGTACCCCTAACTACCAAGCGAGGTGAGATCATGTGGGTTCATCCGGATCTGGTGTCAGAGATTAAGGAAGAGACTCAACCTGCTAAAGATAAGTCTAAAAAGAACTCAAGATGCAAACCATGCCATATGGTTGCAATATCTCCGACATCAGAAGAAGAGACTTTGGCTACCGGAATAGAGGAAGAATATTGGATACATACATAGATTTTGAAGAAGGTTTGGGTGCCATTGCTTTGGAATTGGAGGAGTTGGAGATAAAGGGGGAATGATTTTGAATAAGGAAAAAGAGAAAGAGGTTTGGAATTTTAAAGAGAGAGAGTAAAAATTAAGAATGAAGAATTTTGGAAAGGTTTGAGGGGTTGGGATGTCCTAAGTAAATTTTTGGCTGTTCTCAGTAAAAATTATAAAAGTCTGGACTGTCATGAAGTAATGGACTGTCATAAATAAAATTTGTAGTGCCTTTAGAATTTGCCAAAAACAAATATACAAGGAATATACGTGTAGAAGGAAAAAGGAGTATAAAAGGAATGTTCCACTTCCAAAATATTTTCCAATCAACCATTACATAATAAAATTTCAAATTGCAAGTTCCATACATTTATATAAATCTATTTATAAATATAAGACACAAATGAAAGACCAATCATCTCTAGCCAAAGTGGTTGAGGGGAGAGGCCTCATTTATCCGGGTTCAACCGAAATGAGAACGTATTATTTTTTTAGGTTAATTTATAACTTGATACCCTCAATTATTCTAAATGATCAACTTAATACCCTCAACTTTGATAGGTACTAACTTAATATCATTTTTTCAATTTTCAGCTTATCGGCGTTAACCTTAAGATAAAAAATATCAAAAATATCCCCCTCCTCCCATTCTCTCCTTCCCTCTTCTCCGGCAGCCCCCCTTCTTCTCTCCTCCCCTCATACAGCTACGCAGCGGCGATGACACAGCAGCAATGGCAGCGCGCGAAGCAGCAGCGCCACAACAATGACCCGACGACAGCGTGCAGTGGGAGTATAGTTGCGAGAAAGGAGGGGGCCGAGAGGGGAGGGCTGGGAGCGCCGCCGGCGGCGGCGGGGGTGGGGGCGGGGGGGAGCACGGGGATATCGGGCTGCGACAGTTAGAGGGTGTTTGGGAGAAATGGTGGGAAGATATTTTGGTCTTTTTATTATTATTTTTAACGAAAAAATTAACGGCGAGTGACGGAAGGTACTAAGTTAAAAAATGTATTAAGTTAGTACCTATCAAAGTTGTGAGGATATTAAATTGAACGTTTGAAATAGTTGAGAATATAAAGTTATAATTTAGCCTTGTTTTATTTAATAAATAATGGAAGTGAGAACAGTTAGCGAAAATAGACATCAGGAAAAGGAGGAGGAATCAACATAATAATTATCGAGCCGCGTGGTTTTCATCTAGTTTCCAAAGAAAATCCATGAGACAGAATTCCACAAACAATAGAAGTGGTGAAACTGCAAGAAGGCCCAGCCCAACGCTAGGCCCAATATAAATTGGCCAATAACCTAACAAGAATGGGCTGACCCAAAAGCAAAACTAAGTAGCACTCTGAATCGAGAAAATGTCTCCATAAAAAAAAAAAAAAAATAATAATAATAAATAAACACACCTTTCTTCTTCCACAACCAACCAACACGCCCTCCCCCCCCCCCCAAAAAGGCTTTTGATAAGGGCACAGCCAAATTTACTTGGGGCTAGCCCAGGATTGGGGCTAGCCCACTAAAGAGCAACATTTACTTATACTAGCCCAATCTTTTACTCATACTAGCCCACTACTTCTCCAAACCCTCCCAAACCCTCCCCACCCGACCGGAGCTTTCCCCCCTCCCGCCGGCCGATCTCCGCTGTCCTCCTCCTCCTTGTCGATGGCTCCCAAAGTCTCGAAAGAACCAAGGTAGAAATCCTCATTCTCCTTGTGCTATTGTATTTGCAAAATTGTTCAAAAATTTTAAGAAATCTTCTTGCATTTTGAAAATTTTGAGTGATTTTCTTTCAAATGAGGGCATACTAGTCCTTGGCGGAGTCTAGGATGTAGTTTAGACATATAAGTCCTTTCGAACATATTTTTTGGGCGTAAAATGTCGAGACTGCTCGACATTGTCGAGCAGTATCGAGCGGGACTGTAGAATATCCTACAGTCCCATATAGATTTAGGACTGTAGAAAAATCGACAGTCCTATATATATATGGGACTGTCGATTTTCCTACAGTCCTAAATCTATATGGGACTGTAGGGAATTCAACAGTCCTAAAAGATTAGGACTGTTGAAAATTCTGCAGTCCTGTATACTTACAGGACTGTAAAAATGGCTACAGTCCTCAATGTAAAATTCAATTATTATGTTAAAATAGAAATTAATTATTGTATGTATATAATAATTTTTGTCTTATAGTCATGCCCCTGGAAAGGACACTGTGGATGAAGATTTGAGAAGACGCCCTACTGCGTCGATGCGTAAGGAACGCACAATTTCGCGTACTATTTTACCAGGCGTCACTATCCGCGAGGCCGAGGCACGCCCTGAAGTGAGGAAACGTCCATTGACGAAGAAGATTGCCCTTCGTTCGAAGAGACGTGCTCCTCCTAGTTCTTTCGGTTCTTCTTCCTCCTCCGATGAGGACATGTCAAATGTTCCAAATCGGCCTACTGATGGTTCAGGACCTTCTCAGCCTGCAGGTAGTCCTGTCGAGAGTCTTCCACAAACTCTCGAAAACTGGCCTACTGATGGTTCGGGACCTTCTGACCAGGCAGATAGTCCAGTCGACACTCGTCCAAACGGTTGCTCTATGTTACCGTCGATCGAAAACCATATTGCATACCAAATATGGAACAATCCGGTAAGTACATTACGTTATGATAAATTTATATATAGATGTAAGTTCAAAGTTTATTTTATATAAAGGTTTAATTTCATCCAATTGTTGACTTTTCAGGAGAGTGGTCGTATGTTGACGGTAATCAACCATGGCAAAAAATGTAATACATGGAGGTATGAATTATTGGGAGATGATATGAAGTCAAAAATCAGTCCCACCGGTCTACAATATTTGGGTAGCTACTCATATACGACAGTGGATAATGCACTGATTTCAGCATTTATAGAACGGTGGCATCCAGAGACCAACACTTTCCATCTACCCAATGGGGAGTTGACGATTACCCTTGATGACGTCCATCATATATTGGGACTTAGGGTTGATGGTCGTCCCATACAGAATCATACTTTTGATGATTCGAGCATCAACTATTACGACTATATGGTAGATTATGTATCAGGGTGTTTGGGAGTTGATGCCACTAGTTTTACTAGTCTTCGAGAATTCAAGAAGTCCTACGGACTTCCTCTAAAATATTTGGAGGAGATATTCGCTGAGCCGGCCCCTGAAATTGATAATAGCGAAAATGTGGCCCGCGGATATATTCAGTTCATCTTAGGGGCTGTCGGCATTACCGATAAGTTTGGAACGTCGATAAATGCCAAATATCTCATCAATTTGGACAACATTGAGACGGTGGAGCAAATTTCTTGGGGAAGCGGTATACTGGCATACCTTTACCGTGAGCTTGGTGCGGCATCCCGTGTTGGTTCGAAGACAATTTTCGGATGCCAGACTCTACTCCATGTATAGATATATCTTTCTCAACTTGTTTACATAAATTGAAATTGTGTTGTTTATTTTTGGACTAATATATTTTCGGTAACGTGAAGGCATGGATATACGAGCACTTTCCAACCCTGCAGCGGGCGAAGACGAACCGAAAGTATGACGAGAACCTGCCTAGAATATGCCGATGGAAGCCAAATAAAGAAGATGCCAAACGTTCTCACACATTGGCCGCTCTACAGCATGCACTCGAAGATATGACGACAGAAGAGGTGAATTTAGACCTAATATTGTACTTAATTGGTATTAATTTACTACGTTATGCTAAATGACGTTATGCTACATTTTATGCGGTGCAGATTGTATGGGATCCATACCGTGATTTGCGACAGACTACCCGTCCGTTGCAACCAGTCGCCTTATATCACGGTCTTATCAGTTGTCATGAAATCGAGGAGGCTTATATGCCGGATAGAGTGCTACGTCAGTTTGGCTACGTACAAACTGTCCCAAGGCGAACTTTGCAAATGATAAATCCTCCGCGCGGTACAAAATCGCTAAACTATATACCTGCACATTTCAACTGGGTATCGGACTTCTTCACCGAGTGGCAACGCCACGTCATTAGAGATACCGACCGGCTAGCAGCAGTCAATATGGCGGAGTGCAGCGACGACTACCTCGCCTACTTCGCCGGTGTCGGACTACCGACCTTGTTCCAACGTGGAGGGGATATTGTGCGTGTACCGTCAGATCTTCCTCCCAAATCGGTCTTGTATACTGCACTGGTCAAGATGGTGAGCCTACTTGTAGACCTTAAGTTTGATATTTGTAACTGTGGCTAACAATTTTTTTTATTTTTCATGAATAGGCAAGGAAAGTTAAGAAGTTGGGAAGAAGCCTCGTCAGTTGCCAGGGTTCCAATTATATGACAATCAATGACGAACTCCAAAAAATCGACGACGCTGAAGAATATCCTTTCTTGGATATTAGAGAGCAACGCACGAAGAGGCGCCATGACGTTTGAACAATCATTTTGAGTTGTAAAAGTGTGACTGAATATGAGCTTTGAGAATTGTCAAAATTTGAGCTGTAAAAGTTGTAAAAGTTTGATTGAATATGACGAATTGACGATATTGATGATTTAAGTTGTAAAACTTTAAACTATAATTTTGCTTGGTTGTGACACTTTGAGTTAATTTTGCCATGTTGTGACACTATGAGTTAATTTTGCCTTGTTGTTACTATTTTGATCTATATACTGTGCATATTGGTCATTGGGTTAACTGTATATTCAATCCTAGTTTACACTTGGACTGTCCAATATTGACAGTGAGTAAACTTTAGTACTGTCACAATTTTGACAGTCCTAGTGTATACTAGGACTGTCAAAATTGTGACAGTCCTAAAGTTATATAAATGGGCATATATGACAGTGGGCATACTTTAGGACTGTCACAATTTTGACAGTCCTAGTACTTTAGGACTGTCATATTTTTGACAGTCCTAGTGTAAACTAGGACTGTCAAAATTGTGACAGTCCTAAAGTTATATAAATGGGCATATATGACAGTGGGCATACTTTAGGACTGTCACATTTTTGACAGTCCTAATATACACTAGGACTGTCAAAATTGTGATAGTCCTAAACTTATATAAATGGGCATATATGACAGTGGGCATACTTTAGGACTGTCACATTTTTTACAGTCCTAGTATACACTAGGACTGTCAAAATTGTGACAGTCCTAAAGTTATATAAATGGGCATATATGACAGAGGGCAAACTTTTGGACTGTCACAATTATGACAGTCCTAGTATATACTAGGACTGTCATAATTGTGACAGTCCTATTATCCTGGCAGTCTTTGAAATTTACAGTCCTAAGTTATTAGTAGCAATGCACAATATTCAGTCAAAATCGTCATAACTTCTTTCATTACACAACATACAACATATTGTTCAATATACACTTAAACATACATGGATCAACACAAAATACATTTTCAATATACAGTATTAATCGATAAGAATATCAAAGTAGTCGTCCGGCATGATTTTTGGATCCTCCATCTTCATCATCTTCTTATAGGCCGCCATTGCATCCTTGTAGGGTGTCGTCCATGCGATCGCTTCCTCTAGTGCGTGTTTATACCAAAGCGTAGAAGGTGGCAGAATAGGAGAATGAGCGATCAAGCTTGGGATGACGAAGTGTTATCCGACAAGCCCTATGCAACATAGATTGGATACTCGGTGTTCGGCCGGGGGGACACACATTGTAAAAAAAGTATTGTTAATACCTTGTGAGAATTACAATAGGTAACTTATACCTATTAGAGAAGACGTAAGCAGCAGGCGGGACATCCATGTAATGGTCTGGTCCGGTAACTGTTTTCGTACAAGGTATGCCTGCCAACAAATCTCCAACAATTTCTTCGCCAAGTATCTGGCTATAGAAGGCTAGTCGCGACTCCAACTCCTCGTACAGCTCTGCCCTAACCTGTCTCCATCCTGCTTCCACTGAATAGCCTAGTTGTGTTGCTAGTGCATGGTATCCACAGTGGCCATCCGCAGGAACATCAACAATAGACCAAATGAAGTTCCGCATCTCAGGTAGGAAATTTTCAATGTATAGACTATAAAAAACAGAAAAGTTATCAACACCCTCCGCCGTGCTTGCATCTATGGTTTTCTGTTTCTCCCCCCTTCGAATAGTTAGCTTAGGAGTTCGAACAACGAACTTTGCCTCCAAACCGCGTTCGATATGTTCGAATAAGGATGGATCTCTTTTAGTTGACTCCTCCTCCTTCTTTTTTGCTCTACTCTTTCTTGAGTGTGGTCTTCCCTTAGGAGTTCGAACAACGGATGGCTCTTGCAATCGAGTTATTGCCGGGACTGCAATCTCTTGGATTTTAACCTCAATGGATCTTCTCTCCGGTTCCGATGCGCCACACCACCTTGCGTGAAGTAGTTTCACTTGGGGCAACGCAAAGAAATCATCTTGCACTTCCACCGTCGGCATTATCGACAGCTGTCGCCAACGTTGATCAACACCATCTATTGGAATAGGTATAGATTCACGACGGTATTCGTTGATCTCATGTGCACACGGAAGTCCCAGTGAATGTCGATATGAACAACCGCAAACCTCGGGATCATAACCCACCGACTTCGACCTACGAATCTCCTCAAACAATAACCCCAAGGCCTTGTTAGATACCACATGGGTTAAACCATCCAAGAGGGGTTCTTGCTTGTATTCATGCTTTGCAATATTGAGGCTCATCTCAAATGATGCTACAATATCGTTCACCGTGGCAATAGTCATCAAATGAATCGATTGCCAAACATAGACAAAATTATCGACCGATGTCCGCAGATATCTTTTTAAACATGAGTGTGCTCCTTCGACCCGGTTCGTAGTGATCGTGCCATAATGCTTCACCATGTTGGTCCATGCTAAGACGAATTGCTCTTTATGTGGTTCTAGCCAAGTATTTTTGATATAAGATATGTATGTCGGGTTACTCGTCTCCCACTTTTGTTGGAACATGTACCATGCTGCGTCGTAACTGTCTGTAGTACTTGCTCGCCATACAAGACTCCAATCACTGTAGAATTCTTCGAAGCGAAGCATGTCAATTTTACCGTCCACATTTTCAAATTTTCTCTTGCATTGAGCTTGGATATTTCTATTTATATGCCAAGTGCATAGTAGTCTATGCGCATGAAAAAATACAATATCTATAGTATTTATCAACGCATATTCTCTGTCAGTAACAAAAACAGACGGCTCTTTGTAACCTGTGTAAAGGGATTGTAGTTTCCTCAACGCCCATGTGTAATCCTCTACTGTCTCACTGTTCATAAAACAAAAAGCGACTGTAAATGTTTTTTCCGTAGACGTAAACCCGACAACGTAAAAAAGAGGCATCTTGAACTTGTTCGTCTTATATGTACAATCAAGGACCAACACGTCTGCGAAGGACCGAGGCAAGTGTGTGCAATCAGGATGAGCCCAAAACAATGAAAGGAGTTCATCAGTTTGTGGATGTCTTCTATGGTACTCCACGTAGTGATGCTGCCCAAGCAACTTCAATACTTGCTGCATCGCCATTCTTCCTTTCATACTATTGCATTTCGCTCTGGCCAAACTATTATAGATCGTTCTCATGGTAGACTTGTTCCCATCTTATTTTTGTCGCACAACAGAATATATTTGTTTCGGTGCTACTCCTGAAAGGAACAATTCTTCAACCAACTTTTTCTCATCATCCTTCAACCGTGCTACGTAGGCATGACCCGTAAGTGTCCCTGGAATAGGATGATTGTGTCTTCCATTCTTAACTTCGATTTTTCACTTCACATCTTCAACTTTTACAATCAACACCTTCAATGGACAACCACATTTTCTCGTCCCAACGTTTTTCTTAGGGATTTCTTTTTCAACAACACCCTTTTTTTTATGATGCTCCCTAAACACACCTCCTCTTTCACATCCCAGCTCAAGATATTTTCTGTCCGGCCGAGATCGGATGGATCTTGCAATGACAATAACTACGTTATGTCGTCTCCCAACTTCTCTGCACCACTCTAATGCTTCTTCATGGCTTGCAAATTCAATATCCGTTGAGAAAATATCATCCACCTCAACACCAACAGCAGGATGTACCACAATATCTGAACAAGGTTGGTCCTATAACCAATATCAAATAATATAAAAATTAATAACTTCATATAATTATCCAGGACTGTCACTATTTTTACAGTCCTATTTTTAAATAGGACTGTCCAAATTATGACATTCCTACTTTTATATAGGACTGTCGAATTTCTGACAGTCCTCTATTAATTTAGGACTGTAGATTATTTGACAGTCCTATATTTATATAGGACTGTCTAATTTTTACAGTCCTAAATCGTGACTGTCAAATTAGGGTTGTCGTTTTACGTACCGTACGTGCTTCGGAACAACCAACTTGTTCTTCGGAACGTCCGGAGTGCATATTTAATGAATTGGATGATCCGACTTCGTCATCGAACATTTTTTCATGCATTGTTCCTACAATAGTCAAAATAAACTAAATTTTTCCGGACAATTGCAAAACTTATTCATCGTAGGTTGTCGAAGACATACCGGAAGAATATTCCTTGGAGTATCACTAAAGTAAAATCCTCCTCCAACCACAACTAGCAATTTCCAAATTTAGGTTTGGGCTTGGTGGAATGAAGGTTTCTTCAAGTCTAGGTGGAATGCCAAATATAGAAAGTCATTTCAATTTTATAGTTTGGTGTGGGCTAGCCCCAAGTAACTATGATAGTGGCAAACTTGTAATTTTGGGAAAAAAGACTGTCAAAATTATGACAGTCCTAACAATTTGTAGGACTGTCAAAATTTTGACAGTCCTGACTACAACAGTCTCGCGTTTGGGCTAGCCCCAAGTAAGTTTTATGATGACAAACTTGTAATTTTTGGCAAATTTACTATGGGCTAGCCCCGAGTAAAATGTGTAGTGCCCTTATAATTAGCCCAAAAAAAACCTCTATTATCGGAGCTCCAATAAGAAGGAAAAGAACCTAATCCGCTTTCTTCTTCGCCATGGCGCCCGAACCGGAAGATGAGCTGAACGAGAAGAACCCGCGTCCCCTCGACGACGAAGACATCGCCCTCCTCAAGACCTATGTGAGCACCCCCCCCCCACCCCCTCCTCTCCCCGCGCGCGCGCGCGCGCGCCCAGCACTATCTTGAAATTAGTGTTTTTGGAGTTTGGAATCGATGGCCTGATCGCTTGTAGACGAGTGTTAAAAGTCTAGGTTTTAGGGTTTCGGCTTGAATTTTAGGGATCGTGCATGTTGTTCTGCTCAAAGTCGTTTTCTTTTTATATTCCGTGAATAGATATTGGTCTTTCGAGAAATTGTGGTTTTGGTAGTGTGAAGTTTGGACGAGTGTTAAAAGTCTAGTTTTTTAGGGTTTCGGATTGAATTTTGAGGATTATGCATGATATTTTGTTCCTAAACTCTTTTTATTTTTCTATTCGGTGAATAAACATTAGTTATATTTGAGGAATTAGGGTTTTGGTAGATCGAAGTTGGGATTGATAGTCTGGTGGATTATTAGTAAACGAGTGTCAAGCCTAGTCTTTTAAGGCTTTCAACTTGAATGTTGGGGATTATGCATGCTATTTTGTTCATAAATTCTTGCTCTTTTTCCGTTTCCGTGAATAATATTAGTCTCTTGAGAAGTTTTCGTTAGATGGGGGTGAGTCTAGCGTAGAATATTTGGTATTAACTGAAATTCTCCGATATTATGAACAAGTTTCAGCAGAAACTAGGTTGTGAAGTTTGGGATTGATAATCTGGTGGATCATTGGTAGACGAGTGGTCTAGTCTAGTCTTTTTAGGGATTTGGCTTGAGATTTGCGGGTTGGGTGTGTTAGTTTGTTCTTAGATTTACCTATATAAAGATTAGCTCTTTTCAATTGAATATTTAGTATTAACTGAATTTCTCTTGCTATTCTGGACAAGTCTCTGGCAGAAATTACATGAATTAGCTAAAAGTAGTGATAGTTAGGTTTTGTGGTTACTGTTGGTAATAATTGATAATTAGATCCAATTTCTTGAAGTTTGATTGATGAGGATAGTATTAGGTCCACAATGTAAATTGGAAATTAACTGAAGATAATGATGTTTACTTTTTATTGTTACTGTATTTAATGATTAATTAATGCTTATGTGGCACTTACAAGAATACTTTGGACACAATGACATGGCCATGGCACCAATTTTGGTGTCCTAGTATATTTAGGTGTGTCTGTGTCATGTCTTATGCGACGTTACACAGACACATCATCAATTTATGGAGTTCATACTCCCTAGGTAATGTCAATCACTTAAGTCGCTTCTTGAAAAATCCACTGTAAGTTGTTTAACATCAATCTGTGACGCAAAGTTCTGGCTGGAAGTGCCGTAATTAATCTGTAGATTTCGCCAGGATATCTTATACTTCCACAAGAAATTACCAAAACCTAGGTCAGTAGATAATTTACTCAAGTTTCGAACTATAATTA
This sequence comes from Iris macrosiphon, assembly GCA_036927795.1. NCBI lineage: Eukaryota > Viridiplantae > Streptophyta > Magnoliopsida > Asparagales > Iridaceae > Iris > Iris macrosiphon. The sequence continues at coordinate 211,211 of JAYESA010000249.1, forward strand.
TCATGATTTGATTGGGTTATAGTTTGTCATTTGTTCTATCTGCTGACCTAGTTGGAAGCAGATGCTGGGCAAGCTTTTGATAGAGAAACTTATTAGTTTGTGCTATGGTCTTGTTATTTTTAACTGGAATTGTTTGTGACAGGGTCTTGGGCCTTACTCCACAAGTATTAAGAAAACAGAGAAGGAAATCAAGGAAATGGCCAAGAAAGTCAATGATCTATGTGGTCAGTGACAGTTCTAGTTCTTCATATGTGGCTTTCTTTCCTGTATTGTTTTATGGATTAAATTATACAGACTGGTGGCATTATTTGTAGAAGTGTAATGCCCATATTAGTAGCAAGTAAAAAGCTTTTTGAGTTAGTAACGAATATGAAGAATGCTTGAAAACAACTAATCATACCTTGCTTTCACCTTGTTGTGATGTCTTCAATGCAAAGTATTCATCTATACATGCTAATTCAGTAACACACACCACTTCCTTCAAGGAATACACATTGGGTTTAAGTTGCCTATCCTGAGAGGCATCTGCATCAGGTTTAGCAGATATGATTTGTGTTTTGTTTCTTTAACTTAAACACCATAAAGTTGATGTTTACACCGTCCTTATACGAGCCATAAATGGGTAGGAATGTAAAATCGGGGTCGAGTTGCATTGAGGAGTGCAAAGGTTAGGAGTGTTTGGTTGCTCGAAAATGGAAATGCCATGCAACATTTGTTGTATGTAGCATTTGTTGTTGTAATTGGTGTTGCAATTACATTGGTTATGTGTTAATATCTGGGATTTACAAATCCATTTGTTTGGAACGATGTATATGATGCTTGGTTGCAACATTTGTTGCTGTAAATGCACATCCGTTGTTTGATTGTGCCTTTATAATATTGAATGAAGAGAGAGCGAGAGGAAATGGTGTAGCAAATGTTGCTGTAAGTGGTGTTGTGACCATTTTTGGCTGGAACAAATGTCGTCACAGTTGTTGGAATTGATGCAACATTTGTTGCACCAACTCCACCATCTACATCAAACTAAACATTGAGATTTTGCAAATATTGTATGTAACTATATCTAAACACTCTAGTCAGAGGCACTTTGAGACCCGGAAAGCTCCTACAAAAGAATAGTTGATAGTAACAGAGTGTATTATGTGAGAGAAATATAATAATAAATGAATGTATTTGTGGGAATTTGGAGGTACCAATTGAGAATTAGAGGAGAAAAAATTGTCTAAGGTGGTTTGGACATGTAGAACTTAACCTATAGAGTGGTAGGATATTAATGAAAAGAGCTGCGAGAATTGGGGTGGGCTTAAATGAACTTGGATTGAGTTTATAACAAAGTATTTGGTTTTTGTTAACGTTACAAGTCACAATGATATGATCCTTAACAGAGCTGAATGGAAGAAAAGGATCCGAGTAGCTGCGACCCCAAAAGTTTGTGATGAAGGCTTTACTGTTTTAGTTTATAACAAAGGATATGGTTTTTGGCAACATTACAAGTTAGAATGATATGGCCCTTAATGGCTGAATGGAAGAAAAGGATCCGAGTAGCCGCGACCCCAAAAGTTTGTGATGAAGGCTTTATTATTGTTTTTGTACATGCGTGAGAAGCGAAGATGTGGGCCCATAACTGAAATACAATTATCGATTAGAAACTAGGGTCAATCACTCCACTGACAGGAATAAACTCAGGAGTTAGATTGGATCAGGTTTGTTGGTTGAATTATGGTATTTTTTAACTCTGAAACATTTACAAACCAGATGGATTTGCAAACCAACTGAGAGTAAGATGAGATTAGGTTTGTTGATAGAATAGTGGTGTTCTTTTTAACTCTCTTAGCTTCAAATGACTTTTATTTTGTACAATAATCATATAGGTTTAGAACTATGCAAAACTAAGTTGTGGCAAAATCAAATGTAGCTATCATGGATGCTCCAACAACACTTGGCTAGGGTGAGTAGTATGTACTTGTGCTAGTACACTACATCTTTGTCTTAAAAAGAGCGTTCACTGATTAGTTTCAAGCACTATATGATGACCATCTGGTGTATATATCTGTCTTTCATGCGATGAGTTATATGTATGTGTGTATGTTTAAGTTAACTACGTAAGAACTGGACGTCTATGATTGTCTTCTACCACCATTTCATGACATTGATGGATATGTTTGCAACTGGCTGTGTATTTCCCCTTGTTTGCATTTATACATAACTTTACAAATATAACATACAGGAATCAAAGAGTCTGACACCGGTTTGGCTGCACCGAGCCAGTGGGATTTAGTATCTGACAAGCAAATGATGCAAGAGGAACAACCCCTCCAGGTAAACCTTTCATTTGTCGATATAAATTGATTTGTAGTTTTTACATCTCCTAATATTTTAAGTGGCGGCTTGCATATTTTAAATTTCTAAGCTCGCTATCCTTGTATTTTACTATGTCTGAATCTTTGAACTGTTGCTTCAATAAGCTCAATTCTGAGATATTTGTTCATTTCTGGTACAGGTTGCAAGGTGTACGAAGATTATAAATCCAAACACTGAGGACGCCAAATATGTTATAAATGTTAAGCAGATCGCCAAGGCATGTTATCTGTTCAGGATGTTGCTTATAATCTAATCAGTTTTCAATGACTTGCAGATTTTGTACTTAATTACATCGGATGTTAGTATATAACAGACTTTCGAAAGATATAACTGATCTATTTTACTTTTATGTGTTATGCAGTTTGTGGTTGGCCTTGGTGACAAGGTTTCTCCAACTGATATCGAAGAAGGGATGCGTGTAGGGTAAGACATCAGCTCCATTTTTGCTGGATAACCTTCTTACAAGTTTTGGGTAGTGGAGTTTATGTACATGACTCTGTCCCTGTGGTGAATGAGTGTCAGCAATTTGAGTCAGACTTTTTGAGACAAAAATGCACTTTTTATAAGCTTCCTAATGTTGATTTTTTGTTCTCCTAAAACATCCAAGCTTCCATCATTTCTTAAGGTGAAATGTTAGTCTGATTGGGTCTCTTTCTGGCTGTCATTCACACTGGATGCTTTTGCTTCTGTTTTCTTCAGAAAACTACATTTTACATTATTATATAATGGAGCACATCTTCATTTATCATTATTTTTCTGTGTTGAGATGTAGGAACTGTCTTATTGAACTTAAATCTTTCCGATGGTGAAAGAAAACTTGATATCAACAACTTGAGTCTACACACGTAGATATGGATTTCTTGAACATCATTGTCATTCATATTTATTTGATCTCACATTTTGCATGAGTGGCATACTGAAAATTCCTTGGGCTATATGAGGACAAGTCTTCTTGGATTAGCAGATAAATCAACTTAATTTTCATAGCATATGTTTATTACTTTATTTATGGATCTGTAGCAGTCAAAAGTGCTTGAAAGTTACTATTGGTGGTCATTTGCACCTCTAATATCCCTGAACTTGAGAGTTGAGGCTTTATCAAATGTGCAAACAGCTATCCTTCAGAAGTATGTTCTCTTACCCAACATATAGGTCGTACTTGGACTACAACAGATGTTATGACATTATATTGTCCGGTGCAAGATAATTCTAGAGGTGAATTTCTTGTCTCACCTTGCATGTTACTTTTTGGTGTCATAATTAGTAATAGTGTTACCTGAAGTATTGGCCTGGTAACGCAAGTCTTCTCCCATTGTTTGAATGTTGTGCCTTGTTATGGTTCTTCTCCATCTTGGCTACAAGTCTTCTTGGATTAGCAGATAAATCAACTTAATTTTCATAGCATATGTTTATTACTTAATTTATGGATCTGTAGCAGTCAAAAGTGCTTGAAAGTTACTATTGGTGGTCATTTGCACCTCTAATATCCCTGAACTTGAGAGTTGAGGCTTTATCAAATGTGCAAACAGATATCCTTCAGAAGTATGTTCTTTTACCCAACATATAGGTCGTACTTGGACTACAACAGATGTTATGACATTATAATGTCCAGTGCAAGATAATTCTAGAGGTGAATTTCCTGTCTCACCTTGCATGTTACTTTTTGGTGTCATAATTAGTAATAGTGTTACCTGAAGTATTGGCCTGGTAACGACAGTCTTCTCCCATTGTTTGAATGTTGTGCCTTGTTATGGTTCTTCTCCATCTTGGCTTGCCAATCTCTTTATGTGGTGTTTAGTACTACTTTTACTTCACTAGTATGATTTTTCAGCCACTTGCCTGATGTAATTAGCCTAGTCACATGAACCATGTCAATTGTTTGACTGTAGTGGTTCACTGGATTCTCTTGCCTCTCTTTGCTTTGAGGTTGCTTGTCTCTGATTCTGTGGTGTTGAGAAGACAAACTGTAGTTACTAACATAGTAATACGATTTTATAGCTACTTGCTGTCTCAGAAGCTGACCTTAATAAAAACAATCTTTCTAGCTTACAACAAACATTTTAACACATCAGGTTGGTGTCTGTTTAGGCATATTAAATATAACCTTCATAATTTGTGCTTTTCTTAGTTTATTATTCAGAATTGTGATTGCTTTTATTCTTCTGATCAGAAATATCTTGTATGCATTTGCTTGTACGTTCGAGCTAAAGCAGATATGAAATTTGTAATTAAAGTAGAAACATCCAAATCTACGATTTTAGGGAATTTCGGATTTTATATATCTAACATCATAAAATCGTTGAACATCTTATTCCAAAAGCAGACAGGTATCAAATATATTGTTATTTATCAATAAACCCAAATTAAGCCTCGGTTCTTTTTGTCATTTTAGTGTACCTAAGTAATCTACAGTCTCCTCTTTATGGGAATCTATTACTACAGTTGAATTCTTAAGGGGAGGTTTGTTAATGAGTTAAGATCTATTTTAGTTCAAGGTGTATTCTTTAAGTTATTACTTGTTTATAATGCATACTGGTTTGAGCTCCTAGAACGATTAGAAGCACAATTTACTACCATGGCTAGTTGGTGCGCCTACAGGATATGTATGCTATAATAAGGACGTTGGTCACTATAGCTTAGCACTTAGTGAAACTGCCTGCTAATTTTCAAAATATCCTTCTAATCTAAATTACTACAAAGAAAGAAATCCTAAATATTGAATACTTTGATTGTTGAGTTAATATTAGATATCAAGATGGTTAGAATTGCTCACCCTTTGGATGACTAATGCTACTAGGTTCAGTTTCTTTTTTAGTTTATGTATACAAGAGGTCAATTGGCACAAGCTTCATTAAATCCCAGACATCTGCTAGGAAGAAGTTTTAAATTTGAATGGTTCTAATTTACAATTTAGGACAAGGGAATAGCAGATCAAATCTGAAAATATCTTCCAGATTATCACTGTCACGAGAATAGCTACATGCTTCAACTTTTTTAGAGCTAGCAATGTGGATAAACCATTATAGGGATTCTCGTGTATCAAAAAACTTACCAATATATCATATATATTACTTCACTGATCCTTATATTAAGATGTAAAGAGTTTACTTATTCCTAATATCTAATTTTGATAGCTAATATTTGTGTCATTAGGGCCATGCCCGTGCCGTCAATGTTTGCTATATTCTGCTGCATTGTATATTTACAGCAAGTTAGACTTGTATGTAATTGATCCTGATATTCTCTGTCATTAGCTTCAAGAACATCTTGTTCACTTTTGGTTTAATGATCATAACATGCTAAGTAGCTGATCTATGTGATTAATCTCTGTCATCTACTAGCTGGAAGGCATATCTAGCTTTTAACAGACTGTATTAATCTTTATAGTGGTACTAAATTGTGGTGTATTTACAAAATGGTGTTTATTTATAAATGTTGGAGATTATAGGAAATAAGAAAAGCTTTCCGGACAGTAGTAGCATTATTAAATGTGCTTGCCAATGAGAATATTTCTTTATTGTTATTTATCATTTATCCATGGCATTGTAGGGTTTTCTCATGATATTTTTGTTGCAGGGTCGATAGAAATAAATATCAAATTCAAATTCCGCTGCCTCCAAAAATTGACCCTAGTGTTACAATGATGACGGTGGAAGAAAAGCCTGATGTCACGTACAATGATGTTGGAGGATGTAAGGAACAGATTGAGAAGATGCGAGAAGTATGCATCACTTACTTAGAGAATAAATATTTTCATTGAACTTTATTATCTCTTGGGTTCATGGGAGGATGTTTTCCTTGGATAATGGAATTCATCTTCAAGACAAGAAAGCATACACTGTGTGAAGACATTTTCATCCATTGTTCGACTCCTGTTTCTCACTGTATTTAATAACTGTTCAGGTTGTGGAGCTTCCTATGCTTCACCCAGAGAAATTTGTCAAGCTTGGCATTGACCCACCTAAGGGAGTTCTCTGCTATGGTCCTCCAGGAACTGGTAAAACACTCCTAGCTAGAGCTGTGGCCAACAGAACGGATGCTTGCTTTATCCGTGTCATCGGAAGCGAGCTGGTTCAAAAATATGTTGGAGAAGGTGCTCGTATGGTTCGCGAACTGTTTCAGGTTGTTAAATTTGCTTATACACAATCAAGTTAAATGACAGTATCTGAGTTAATGGCTGATGTATAGTATAGTTCTTTTAATTTTCGAAACCTATTCGATGATGATGATAATAGATGGCGCGGTCCAAAAAGGCATGCATCGTGTTTTTTGATGAAGTTGATGCTATTGGTGGTGCTCGATTTGATGATGGTGTAGGAGGTGACAATGAAGTTCAGCGTACTATGCTCGAAATTGTAAATCAGCTGGATGGGTTTGATGCACGAGGAAACATTAAAGTTCTAATGGCCACAAACAGGTATCCTTTTTGTTACTTTTTTTTCGATTCTTGTTTTCCATGGTACATCGTAATTATCAAGATCTGCCTTATCTTCAGAAGGTTTATCTATTAATAGCTTTTCACAAGTATACTCAATGTTCTAAAAATCGCTAGGCGGCCGCATATATATATATATATATATATATATATATATATATATATATATATATATATATATTAATTTTGAAAATTTTAAAATTTGAAATTTAAAATTTAAAATTTTAATGCTCTAAAATCAAAATCTTATCTTAATACCCAAACAAATATCCACAATACAACTAAGAATTAAAAAAAATCAAAAAAGTCAAATAACGGGCCGCCTAGGGCCGATTTCCGCTAGGCTGACCACCTAGTGGGTTTTCGTTGCGGCGGGTGGCCGCCTAGGGCAGGCTGATTTTTAGAACACTGAGTATACTTGTTCGTTTGCTTTGACTCTACCGATCTGCCACTTCTAAATTGAGAAGCTTAATTTGTAGTGCAAAACCTAATCGAAGCTAACTACTTTGTTCAGTATTAATTTGTGTGTGTCACATAGATTCTTATCTTTGTTACTGGATTATTGAATAGGCTAATTTCCACTTAAATACTGTGAATTATCATGTTTTTTCACTGAACTTTGTTTGTATTAAATAAATACCTTGAACTGTTCAAGTATTTTCTAGTTGAACCCTCCATTAGTCAGCCGTCCCCACTTAACAAGTCGTGTAAAGCACAACCGTAACCGCTGCACCCCTCCACACCCACTGGTGGAGCTGCGCTGCCCTTTTGGAAAGATGAGCCTTTGTAATAAAGGCATTAGAGCTAACTTGAAAAGGATGTGATATTTCAGGGTATTTAATTGAAGAAATAATGTTCAGGGTATCATTTTGATTAAAAACGTTTGTGGTATCAAAGTTAAAAAACCTTATAGTTCAGGGTGCTTTAAGTGAATGTTAGCCTATTGAATATTTGAAATAATGTGTTATCAACAAGAGTTAATAATATATGTTAGATTAGTGTTTTAAATATGAACTTTTAAAGGCATTCATAACTGTCTGGTATAAATTTTATTAGCCGAACTCAAAACGCAAGCAGAATGGGATTGTTCTTGTTCTTGTCTCATAAATCCTGTTCTCGTAGTAGTACCGAAGGCGTCTTTGCAATGAGTCTTACTCAAGATACCATTTTCATCAACAAAGTTAAGTTTTCTTGTGCGCTGATTTTGTTAATGTCATAACTCAAAAGTCAAGAGAAAGCTAATCTACTGCTGGTCCTGATTTGATTGTTTTCTTGATGTTTTGTCATATGTTGCTGCTTTGATCCCCGTGGTCACTTGTCTAGGTTTGCACAATGTCAAGTCATTATTATAATAGAAATTAACTTCGTGTTTTTGGTTAAAATGATCTTTTGCTGATTTTTATGCAACTACTGCTCTAAAACTTCACAGACCTGATACGTTAGACCCAGCACTGTTGCGTCCTGGGAGGTTGGATCGTAAGGTTGAATTTGGTCTTCCTGATTTGGAGAGCCGGACACAGATTTTTAAGATACACACAAGAACAATGAATTGTGAAAGGGATATTCGATTTGAGCTCCTTGCTCGACTCTGTCCAAACTCCACAGGTAAAATCTCCTTAGTGTTTTTTCGTTAATTTTTTATTCATGTTTCATGATATTTGGTTATTTAATAGAGAAAACATGTTGGCTGTAGAATCTTAATTCTGGTCATAAATTAGTTATTTGTTATCAATGATTTTATGTTGATTACAAGGTTATCGGCCAATACATATCAGTATCGGTCGGATCGGTTTTGAAGGTGGCCGATTCGATATCGGCCAAAATATCGGTATTGGCCGATACATGGACAAAATATATTGTATCGGCCGATAAGTATCCGCTATATGCCGATACGGACCAAAAAATTTCAATCGAAGAACCAAAACTTCATATAGAAGAACTAAAAAATTCCAATCGAAGTCCAAACAAGCCTTCGCCGCCGCCACCTCGTTGAGGAAAATAAAGTAGAGATGGAGAGGCAGGGAGGGCAAAGAGAAATGGAGGAGAGGAGAGAGAATCAGCATTCATTAGGTCAGGCTTAGAGAATCGGCCTTCCAGAGAGAAGAGGAGAGGAGATGAAATATGGAGGTTGCGTCTCTCTCCTCCTGTTGTATTTATTAGGTTAGGGTTAGGGTATTGGGCCGAACCAAACCAAACACGGTGTTTAAAAAAATTAGAAAAGATTGAGTCAGTCTCCAATACTTGACTAACGCATCTACGCAACTGTATTGGGCTGGACCAAACCCAACCCAGATTTCGTAGGTTTGGACATTGGGTCGTTCTCTCCCCTCCCGTTCGTATGTGTGTATAGTTTACTCATATATATATATATATATATTATATATTTTATTTGTATATTTTTTCTTTTTATATAAATGTAAATTTTCACTAGCTAAATATATTATTTAATTGTGTTGACTCGTAGACACAATGTTACTTTTTGTAAGAGAATTTGAGTTGTACCCCACTTTATTTAGCATAATTTAATGTGCGTCCCATTGCTTTACCATAATGTACTATGTCCCAACTTTTGACGGAAATCGTCTCCAACTCACGGTCAACTTCTTTGACCAAATTTTTTGGACAAAAATACCCCCCTTGCGTCTTCTTCCCCGTCCCCCCCCCCCACCGCCGCGCCCCGACGCCTTGTCCCCCCCCCCTCCTCCCTCGCCGTCATGCCCCTGACGTTGTGCACCCCTCACCGTCGCTCTCTACGCCCTTTGCCGTTGCACACCCCTCACCGCCGCGCCCCGACGCCCTGCCCCCTCCTTCGCTGCAGTGCCCTCAACGTTGTGCACCCCTCGCCGCCGCTCTCTACCCACTCCCTCGCCTCCGTGCTCCCCCGACGCCACACCCACCTCTCCGTCGCGCTCCGATACCCTGCCCTCTCCTCCCTCGCCACCGCACTCCCCTCGCCACCGCGCACCCCCGACGCCCCCCAGCAGCAGCAGCAAGCACCGACAGCAGTAGTGGCTCCACCGGCTCGCGGCGGGGAGGGGGGCAGCGGGTGTGCGCGCAACGAGGATGGCACAGTGGGGGACGCACGATGGGGGGGGGGGAGCAACGGGGGGCAAGCGGCGGAGAGAAGAATAGAGGTATTTTGGTCCAAAAACTTTGGTCAAAGGAGTGACCGTGAGTTGGAGACGGTTTCCGTCAAAAGTGGGGGTTCATACATTATGGTAAAGCAATGGGGTACACCTTGAATTATGGTAAATAAAGTGGGATGTAACTCAAATTCTCTTTTTTTAATTTATTGTATGTAACGTATTTTTATAAGTGTAATATTATTGTATGTAACGTTTTTGTTATTGTATTTGTATGTCGATACCACCAATTCCATTTTTAATATTGTCAATACTACTAATACAGTGATACCAAAATATCCAATAGTGCCTATACCAATACTCATACAAAATGTCCGATACCAGTACTTTGAACCTTGGTTGATAGTACTATTTTGGTATTAACCCTTGATTCATGTAATACATTTTTATCCCATAAAGGAGATGTACACTTGTTCCAAAATTGTCAATTTATGACAGATGTCAACCCGTTCATGTCCTGCACTTCCATTTTACTACATCCTTGGGTCTTGAGTTGTAGAATTACCCAATAATTTAGATAATTGTAACCCGAAGTTATAGTTAATTAACAATGTTCTAGATGATTATGGAGCTACTATCAAGATTTTTTGCACGATCTGTTTCCTTTTCTCACAACATGCACATTTTTTGGATGGGTGATGTTTAGGGGCGGATATAAGGAGTGTGTGCACCGAAGCTGGGATGTATGCCATCAGGGCACGAAGGAAGACCGTCACAGAGAAGGACTTTCTTGATGCAGTAAACAAAGTCATCAAAGGCTACCAGAAGTTCAGTGCAACTCCAAAGTATATGGTGTACAACTGACACCCGTCTGTTATTCGTGTGGAGGATGGTATACAACTTCATCGTTGCCCCCAGATGCATATTTGTACCACCATACTTTGTAATGCATGCTGTTCTAAATCACGAAACAATTGAATTTCATTCTTTTTCTAAATTGGAAGTTTAAACAATTTAGATACTTTTAAGCTGTGTGATATAGCTTAAAGTTCTTGCCATTTCTAATGATGTGTCAACATGACATTGTATGGGACTTGGGATCTTAAACTTCAAATTCAGTGGTTTTTTATTTATTTACTGTGGCATAGGCTTGAGGAACTCAAACTTCTCTTCTAATGAAGCTTGAAATTAGTTATTACTAGGCTATGGTGACATTGCGAATCCTTATGAACAGAGTGTGATCTGCTATGATATCAAAGTTCAATGTGCTTAATAGAGATATTGCTAATGCTTCCAAATGCTTACAAACTGACACTGTTCAATTTGGCAGGTTTTATGCTGTTATGAGCACCCTATAGCTTACAGATTTATGGGATGGATGATTCTTACCCTCCCTATCCTTTTTGCTGTGGTTGAGAGAGAGAGATGTAAATAGTACATAATTGACTTAATTTGTATTTAGATCTTGGACCAATGGATAATCGATCTAATTGTTGTGGCTGTTTGAGAGAGAGAGAGAGAGAGAGAGCTAGCTATGTATATAGTTCATAATCGATTTAATTAGTATTATATTATTAGGTCGATTATTTGTTTCTACAATTACCATGTAACAATTACAAATCTAAATAGTTACTTTTTAGAAAAAGTACCTGAAGTAACTATTTAGGTTTTGTTAGAATAAATGTAGAAGAAGAAAGAAGAAAATAGGAGAGAAGATCTTTTATTAGTGTAATCACATAGTGGGAGGTAAATGATTTATTTATACAACCCAATCAAGGTGTAATACTAATCTCTAACCAATGTGAGACTAAAATACAAAGTGGGAATCCAACCCTTTAGTAATCAACGTTATAACACTCCCCATTTGGATGACCACCATCTCTAAGCCTATTGTCTCGTTAAAACTTTGTCAGGAAAATCTATTAGGACAAAACATGTGCGAAAGAAAAGAGTAGAATCTTCAGGATGACTTAGATAGGTGTTGGACACGCTTAATGTTGCCTCATTAAAACCTTGTCAGAAAAAATTCAATGAAAAAAATTTCATGACCAAGGAAAAAGAGTAAAACGCGTTATAGTCTATACAAAATGTATCTCCCACTGAAAACAATCACTTTTCCTGATGATGTTGATCCTGAACAGTCAGCTGATGAAGACGTCGTATTCAAATTTCATGAACTAGTTTATGAAAAGTTGACTTTGGCAACGATTTGGTGAACAAGTCTGCAAGATTATCACTCGAGCGAACTTGTTGGACGTCAATATCAAAGTTCTTCTGAAGCTCATGAGTATAGAAAAACTTCGGTGAGATGTGCTTGGTCCTGTCTCCTTTAATGAATCTACCTTGAATTTGTGCAATACATGCTGCATTATCCTCATGAATAATGTTGTTGGAGTATCTGTGGTATGAGAAAGGTGACAGGAGATACGAATGTGTTGAATCAACGTTCTCAGCCAAATACATTCTCTATTTGCTTCATGGAGAGCCAATATTTCTGAGTGATTTGAGGAGGTAGCAACCATTGTCTGTTTTGTTGAACGTCAAGAAATAACTGCATTGCTATTAAGAAACACATATCCAGTTTGTGAACGACATTTATGGGGATCAGATAAATAATCTGAATCTGCAAAGTCAACTAGATTCGCGATGCCAGATAAACCACAAGTATAAAATAATTTTATGTAGGTAGTTCCACGAAAATATCTCATCACATGTTTAATGTCATTTCAATGTCTGCGACTTGGCGCCGAGCTATATCTAGCCAACAGATTGATAGAGAATGATATGTCTGGCCTTGTACATTGTGATAGATACACTAATGCCCCAATGGCACTAAGGTACGGTACTTCGGGTCCTAGAATCATTTCATTGTCGTCTTTAGTACGATATGGATCTTTATTGATATCTAAAGATCAAACAACCATTAGAGTGCTAAGGGGATTAACTTTATCCATATTGAACTGTTTCAATATATTTTCTGTGTATTTGGATTGATGTAGTAAAATTCCATTAGTGCAATGTTCAATTTGTAATCCGAGACAATATTTCGTGTCTCCGAGATCTTTCATCTCGAACTCTTTTTTCAAATAGTTTGTTGTCTCATTGATTTTATGTCTTGTCCCAATCAAGTTTATGTCATCGACATATACTGCAACTATAGCAAAATCCTCCTTAGATTTCTTTATGAAGACACATCGGCATATAAGATTATTCTCATATCCCTCCCTTTTCATATATTCACTAAGACGGTCGTACCACATCCTTCCGGATTGTTTCAAACCGTACAATGAACGTCTTAGCTTTATGGAATGCATGTTCTTAGCTTTTGAGCTGGGTAGGTTAAATCCATCTGGGATTTTCATATAGATATTGTCACGCCCCGATCTTCCGCAGGCTAATCGGACGTTCCCGCTAGGCGGGAATCACCCTCGCCAGCGCTCCCGCGGAACGATCGCTTGACCCATCCGGGCGTGATGCCGCACGAACGTGAGCCACGCCCGTGCAAGGCCATGGTTCATTGGCTGGCGGCAAGAGTTCTAAGCCACAGAGTCGCACAGATTGTCCGAGTGCAACGGAGTCATGAACGCATAGCGATTCGGTAACAAGTTCTCTGAGTTGACAAATATAGCGGAAGCATTGAAACACAAGTTGAAGTAAAGCAAGCTCTTTTTATTGATATAACATGTGTTACAGGCGGCGTATAGCCGAGATTACAAGTCGCTCAAGCCTCACTCTCTGAAACAGTAAAAGTGTGCCAAGTGGCTACAATTGTGGAATGATTGTAGAGACGATGTTCAGGCGATGTTCACAACTTATGTCTTGTATATGTGCTTCTGTTCCGGACGCACCGTTGCTTCGGAGTGATGTCCACGCCTTAGCACGCACGTTGGAGGCATCCGCACCGAACGAGGTTCTCCCGCACCCTGCATATCAAACTGGTGGATTATCAGTACATTGAATGCACTGGTGGGGAAGCTACTCGCCCGCTCGACAAATCCAAACACGTAAAACAGGTTCCGTGCACAACTATTAAGTTGTCTTTCTAGTTGCCTTAGGATCAGTTCATGCAAATATTGAATAGCCTAACTCGTGAGGCAGTGCGCCGTGCGATATGAGAGGAACACGGCGAGACTTACCATTTGGCCTTCCCTGTCCAAGGCAAACATTGTTAAATCTAGCACGGGCAAGTATAAAACATTCAGGAGGCATACTTGATGAAAACCAAACCAATAGCATATGCAACATGAGAGTCGTTTTATCATGATCGTTCAGGTGTTTAGTTGTTCATTGATGCGATGCAGTGACTCGCATGCGGATAGCCGCTAAGCGAGGATGACTTATCTATATGAACAGTTGTCGCTGGCAAAGCCATAAAGGACCGTTTATAGTCTCTGGGCGGTTGGGTGCGAGAGGTCTAGTGTCGCTACACGTCACCTCGCCCGGGACGGTATGGAGCGAGACGCTAGGCCATTGGGGCGTTCACTCCATGCCGTCCACTCACATACGACTATCAGAAAGTTCCGTCCGGATCGGATCGGCTCCGGTGCCCCGGTGTAGCCGTCCGCAGGAACTTGAACGTTCAATACCTTGTGCACAGGTTGTCCGCGACATGCAGTTGTTGGGTCAGTCAATTATCACGAGATACACGGGAACAGGAGTGCACTGGAACTTGAGACGCAAGTGCACTTTGAACACGAGAACACGAGATATTTGAATCTTGATTCTGTACAGTGATTGACTTGTCTTGATGCATTCCCCTGGTTCGGGGCTGCCTGATGACCCAACGGTCTTAGATACTTGCAGGTAAAATCATGCACGGAACGACTGTTTGGTAGTCTTTCGAGGTTTGAATGAAAACAAGGCATCGTTCAAGCAGACAAGCATGCGTTTCTAAGGAACATAAGTAAACACGTTGCTCGGACCCGAAGGTAAGCCGAGAGATGAAACCGTTAAGGGACTTAGCATGCGAGGGTCTGAACATAAGCAGTATTTCAATTTCCATGTTCTAGCATAAGCAATATGAGTTGGGATTATTCCCTTAGCTAGGTGCGTTGAATTTATTAGCATGCAGGGGGTGAATCACCTAGCGACTAGCATAAACATTCCAGATTTTTATGTGTGCTGGCTAAGCAAAGACAAGTTCACCGTAGCCACCCACCTTAGCGATGATACGCCTGAGCGAGCCTCTGAAAGCCTAAGCCGGATTCCTGTAGGGACAAGTCTGGATATCTTTTGCTTCTCGTTGAGGCAAGGCGGGTCGGGACAGTTGCACTATTGTCGTTTGAGACGGCAGTCCGCTAGAGCAGAACGGGGTGTTACATCCTACCCAACTCAGAGAAAGTCTCATCCTCGAGACTTACTGAGGACAAGCAGTAATCTTGGTTGAGGCAATCCTAGACAAGTCGTTGTACTTGTTCATTTGGATATTCACTTGCACAAGCATCGAAATTAGCATATCGCTTAGACTGGATCGTGCGCACCTTCGACATGCATTTCTAGTGTGAACACGTCAACCAGCTTAGTGATAGCGAAGTCTCAGCACTCGAGTTCACCTTTTCTTAAGTCTTGGATGGTGCACTAGTTCAAGGCGTCCCTCGAATAGATGCATTCAACCAAACTTAGAGTTAGTGAAATCTCGGACAAGCTACTAGCGATACTCTCAAGGGTTCGCACAGGTTGGCACAAAGGCCACTCGCAGCATACAACCAGACAAGCAAGCATATCATTCAAAACGTATTTTGAAAGTATTTAGACTTATTGTTGGAACATCCCATCGAGGCATTGAGAGAGAGCGTGCACATAACCCACGAACGAGCTTTCGAAACAGAGATATCGAATTGAAGTCCAAAGGCGTAGAAGCCAGGCTCTGATACCAACATGTCACGCCCCGATCTCCCGCAGGCTAATCGGCCGTTTCCGCTAGGCGGGAATCACCCTCGCCAGCGCTCCCGCGGAACGATCGCTTGACCCATCCGGGCGTGATGCCGCACGAGCGTGAGCCACGCCCGTGCAAGGCCATGGTTCATTGGCTGGCGGCAAGAGTTCTAAGCCACAGAGTCGCACAGATTGTCCGAGTGCAGCGGAGTCATGAACGCATAGCGATTCGGTAACAAGTTCTCTGAGTTGACAAATATAGCGGAAGCATTGAAACACAAGTTGAAGTAAAGCAAGCTCTTTTTATTGATATAACATGTGTTACAGGCGGCGTATAGCCGAGATTACAAGTCGCTCAAGCCTCACTCTCTGAAACAGTAAAAGTGTGCCAAGTGGCTACAATTGTGGAATGATTGTAGAGACGATGTTCAGGCGATGTTCACAACTTATGTCTTGTATATGTGCTTCTGTTCCGGACGCACCGTTGCTTCGGAGTGATGTCCACGCCTTAGCACGCACGTTGGAGGCATCCGCACCGAACGAGGTTCTCCCGCACCCTGTATATCAAACTGGTGGATTATCAGTACATTGAATGCACTGGTAGGGAAGCTACTCGCCCGCTCGACAAATCCAAACACGTAAAACAGGTTCCGTGCACAACTATTAAGTTGTCTTTCTAGTTGCCTTAGGATCAGTTCATGCAAATATTGAATAGCCTAACCCGTGAGGCAGTGCGCCGTGCGATATGAGAGGAACACGGCAAGACTTACCATTTGGCCTTCCCTGTCCAAGGCAAACATTGTTAAATCTAGCACGGGCAAGTATAAAACATTCAGGAGGCATACTTGATGAAAACCAAACCAATAGCATATGTAACATGAAAGTCGTTTTATCATGATCGTTCAGGTGTTTAGTTGTTCATTGATGCGATGCAGTGACTCGCATGCGGATAGCCGCTAAGCGAGGATGACTTATCTATATGAACAGTTGTCGCTGGCAAAGCCATAAAGGACCGTTTATAGTCTCTGGGCGGTTGGGTGCGAGAGGTCTAGTGTCGCTACACGTCACCTCGCCCGGGACGGTATGGAGCGAGACGCTAGGCCATTGGGGCGTTCACTCCATGCCGCCCACTCACATACGACTATCAGAAAGTTCCGTCCGGATCGGATCAGCTCCGGTGCCCCGGTGTAGCCGTCCGCAGGAACTTGAACGTTCAATACCTTGTGCACAGGTTGTCCGCGACATGCAGTTGTTGGGTCAGTCAATTATCACGAGATACACGGGAACAGGAGTGCACTGGAACTTGAGACGCAAGTGCACTTTGAACACGAGAACACGAGATATTTGAATCTTGATTATGTACAGTGATTGACTTGTCTTGATGCATTCCCCTGGTTCGGGGCTGCCTGATGACCCAACGGTCTTAGATACTTGCAGGTAAAATCATGCACGAAACGACTGTTTGGTAGTCTTCCGAGGTTTGAATGAAAACAAGGCATCGTTCAAGCAGACAAGCATGCGTTTCTAAGGAACATAAGTAAACACGTTGCTCGGACCCGAAGGTAAGCCGAGAGATGAAACCGTTAAGGGACTTAGCATGCGAGGGTCTGAACATAAGCAGTATTTCAATTTTCATGTTCTAACATAAGCAATATGAGTTAGGATTATTCCCTTAGCTAGGTGCGTTGGATTTATTAGCATGCAGGGGGTGAATCACCTAGCGACTAGCATAAACATTCCAGATTTTTATGTGTGCTGGCTAAGCAAAGACAAGTTCACCGTAGCCACCCACCTTAGCGATGATTCGCCTCGGTAGAGCGATACGCCTGAGCGAGCCTCTGAAAGCCTAAGCCGGATTCCTGTAGGGACAAGTCTGGATATCTTTTGCTTCTCGTTGAGGCAAGCCGGGTCGGGACAGTTGCACTATTGCCGTTTGAGACGGCAGACCGCTAGAGCGGAATGGGGTGTTACAGATATCGCTATCCAAATCACCATATAGATAGGTTGTTACAACGTCCATAAGTCTTATGTCCAGCTTGTTCTCAACTGTCAGACTTATCAAATAACGAAACGTTGTTGCATCCATTACGGGAGAATACGTCTCTTCGTAATCAATTCCGGGTCTCTGAGAAAACCCTTGTGCCACTAATTGTGCCTTAAATCGAGCAATTTCATTCTTTTTTTTTTGCTTTCTTAGAAACACCCACTTATAACCTACCGGTCTGACGTCTTTTGGTATTTGTACTATAGATCCGAACACTCCACGTTTATTAAGGGAATCCAATTCTGCTTGAATAACATCCTTCTATTTTGGCCAATCTTTTCTTTGTCGACATTCATCGATGCTACGTGGTTCAGTGTCATCAATGCCCTTAGATATTTCAGTAGCTACTGAGAATGAGAATATCTCATCTATTGTTATATCTTTGCAATCCCATACCTCTCTTGTATATGTATAAAACATAGAGATCTCTTTGCTTTCAGGTACTTGAGCCTCCTCTTGGGCTTGTGTCTTTTCTAAGACAATAACCTCTTCTGGATTTTCAGAGAGTATGGATCTGTCATTTATAACCTCTTCTTGAACGTTATGTGTAACCTCCTTAAGAGCGTTACTTGGACATTTTCTCTTTCTAGGAATTAAGTCCTTCGAACATATAGGTCTACCACGCTTCTGGCGTGCAGTAGATTCATTAGCCACTCTGCTATTTTTTTCTACGGGGATATCAATTCGAGCTGGCGCATTTGCAGCGGGCACATGTGATTTAATCACTTTAGCTGCATCAGTAAATGCATCTGGCATTTGATTTACAATCTCATGTAGATGTAATATCCTTCGTACCTTAGTTTCACATTGATTAGTACGAGGATCTAGATGAGTCAGAGTGGGATTATCCCACGATAATTTATGCCATTTATTTGTGGCGAATGGTTCTGTAAGAACATTCTTTTCTTTCTTATCTCCCCCTAACGGCAGAGATTTAGTCTCATCAAAATGGCAGTCTGCGAATCTAGCAGTAAAAATATCACCAGTTAAAGGTTCCAAATATCTAATGATTGAGGGCGAATCAAAACTAATATAAATTCATAAACGGCGCTGAGGTCTCATTTTAGAGCGCTGAGGGGAAATAGGAACATAAACAGCACAATACGCAAATGAGAGATGTTAGGTTGATGACCTATCACAAGTTGTGATGACGAAAATTCATGCTATGCCGTTGGCCTAAAATGATCAATTTAGCAACATGTAATATGGCATATCCCCAAGCTGAAACGGTAAGTTTGATTGCATGAGTAAAAGCCTTGCTATGTGCTGAAAACGCTTAATCATGGACTCTGCTAAACCATTTTGGATATGAACATGAGGGACAAAATGTTAAACTTCTATTCCTACGGAAGCACAATAATCATCAAAAGTACGAAAAGTGAACTCAGTTGCATTATCAAGTCGAATCGTTCTAACATGTTGGTCAGAAAAATGAGTCTTTAAGCTTAATCAACTGAGAAAGTAACTTGGAGAAGGCAAAATTTCTAGATGAGAGTAAGTAAATTGTAACCACCTCATTTTCAGGACAAGAATATTTTGGTAATTTGCTATAATTTAAAAAATTTATGTGTATATATATAATATGTGACTAATGGGTTATTTATTTAATTTAGACTAATTAAGTTGAACCACTAGTTAGTCATGACTAGATTAGGACCATTAAACATATTTGGACTCAAGAATAGAATATTCATTCCTAAGAGTTATAAGATCATATTCATGAAAGAGGGAATTTTGAGTCAAATCAAACCATCATGACACAAACCTAACCCTAGGGGGGGGGGTGTCGGGGTCTATATAAGCATCTTTATTCATAATAGCCTCCATTAGTTCATCCCCAAAATTTGAGAGCAAACCCTAATCAATCCATTCCAAATCTCATCCCTCTCATTTTTATTTTCCAAGGAGGCTAATGAGCTTGTCATTGCTAGAGGAAGCTTGAAGAGGAGTCCAAGTGTTGAGGATCGTGTCCGCTTCATCTTTCTCGTGTCCAAATTCTGAGTTTCTTCAAGGAGGTCACTCAAAACTTAGGTAACTCTCTATTTTCTACTCTATTTACGGTTTAAAATACCCATTGGACCTATAGGAATCCTTACATAGGTGGAATTGACTCTATTTGGCTAGATCTAGGTGTTATGAGCTCTCATTTTGTTAGATCTATGATTTCCTTCTTGTGGAATGTTAATTTGTGCCCAAATTAGGGGAAACCCGAATTTGGTGCACCAAGTATTTGTGAATATGTTTATTTGATATTAGAGGCCCTAGTTGATGTGTATATATAGTGTTGGTGGGATATTGGGGTTTTTTGGCACTTGTTTGAGTCTGTATCATGAATATCACAAATTATGCATCACAAGTGTTTGAGGAATTGTTAGCATTGATGGGTGTGTGTCTATATATATGTATAAAGTGTTATACCTTACAGTTTACTATGTATTTAGTGGATAGGGGACTGTTTGGGTGTCTTGACTGTGTGTGAACAGTTGGGGGCATGTGGTGTGTGTTGTAGATTGTTGGAGAGGGTAACTGATACCTGGGCATCAGAGCATTGTGCTCGAGCTTTGGGACAGCATACCAGACCAATGTTAGTATTAATTAGCAAGCCAACGGTTGGGAGAGTGAGATGCAGGGATATGCATTTGTAAGTGTGTATAGTGTATAGCATTGGTAGTAGATGTGTGTTGGTATAAGGGAATTGTAGTGTGGGGAGCTCGGGTAGTGAACTGCAACCAAACAATAGGTGTAGGTCTGTCCCTTTGGGTGTGTATGTCTGTTTTGAGAAGTGTGGTTCAGAGCACTTGAGGGAGAGGGAAGTAGCAGTCAGGCAATACCAGAGCTGCAGAAAGTGTATTAGAGTAGCATTGTTTTGTGCAATAAAATGTATGCACTATATTGCCTTAGAAGAGCAGCCCAGGATGCATGGGTGTGCAGGTTACTACTTGGAGTATGCAGTACTCGACTACATGAAGATTTGCACTGCAGTGCAGTCATCTGGGGTCGAGTACAGGCTGGGTATTCAAATGCTTGGGGGTGGTCTGTGTTAGCTATGCAAGCAAGAGGGTAAGGTAGCAGTTGCAGCTACTGATGTTTGGTATGAGAGTTAGTTAGTTGATATGAGAAGTATAAGTAATGTTAGTTGTTGTTAGTGTGATATATATAACTTGTTAGTAAGTTATATGTATCTGTTAATAATGTTAGAGTATGAGTTAACATAAGTTAGTGATGTCATTAGTATCAATTAGAGTAGTTAATGTATACATAATGTCAGTTGTGAGTCATTTATAGTTAGTGATAAATTAGTATGTTGAGTAGTAGTTGGTATCATATTGATTAGATAATATATAGATCAGTTAGCATGTTAGCTTTAGTTATATTAGTTAGTGTTAACTATTAGTGTATATTCCAGTTGAGACTAGGTGGTAGGGATACTCATAGACTAGTTGATGGGCATGTGTGTTAGGTTCAGTAATCAGCGGTGGGATACTTGGTTGTTTTGGGATCAAGTGTCAGTTTAGTTAAGGTATTGTAGAATGTGAGATATTATGATTAACTTGGGCTAGAGACACATGTGTGCTTGCTGCCTAATAACAGTTAGGGCATGGTGAAGCATTGTATCAGACATTAAGGAATAGGGATTGTGTTAGTGACTGATTAGTGGATGTATATGCTAGATGTTAGTTGATTATTACTTAGTTTGATAGTAGGTATTGGTGTTATAATTGTTAGTATGAGTATATATATATATATATATATATATATATATATATATATATATATAATGTATTAGTTAGATGTATGTTAGAGGTCAGTTAGTTATGGTTAGATGTATTAGTGTATAACTGTTAGTTGTTACTCCCTTTTCGGTATGGCTACTGAGAATGAACCCGACACATCGGTCGAACATTTGATTTTACCAGATGATGCAGGATTAGATGACGCTTTCGACAGCTGGATTGGATATGATTGGTGATACTCCTGTGCAGTCTCAGTCGGGCCAACAAACCGTCGAGGATTATATATTAGTTAGTTGCCTATTAATTAGTTGGTTAGTCATGTGTTAGTATGTATTAATAATAGTTAATAGTACCTAATAGTTAGTTAGTTGTTTTAATGAGTTAATAGTTAGTAGTGTTAGTGTATATTGGGTGTGTATTAGTATTGACTGTTAGCTAGAAGTATGTCAGTTGGAGTTAGTTATTAGCTAGAAGATAAAGGATGTTAGTTGAGTTAGTAATAGTTAGTAGGGTAAACTTGAGGGTATCACTTGTTAGTTAAGATATCAGTTAGATGTTAGCATTGGGTTAGTGTTTAGTTAATTGGTTAGATTTTGGTCCTTGAAATACCTGGAATAACACCAAGGTAATAATGAGGGTATGAGTATCAAGGGGTATTTGGTATTGAATACCAAGGGGGTAGCTAGGTATGATACAAAGTTCTCAAAACCAAGGTATCCAACTAGTGTGAGTATTAGATATAAGATACTTGTATATAATGTATTGTATTTTGAGTATCTTGAGTTATTATTTAGCTAGGATACCCTATTATCCTAATATAACTAGTATAGCCTAGATACATAGTGTATGGACCCAATAACCTAGAGATGGACTCATACAATCTAGAAATAGCTAGTTTGACCAAGTTGACTAGTTTGACCTAGTTTGACTGTTTTGACTTAGATTTGGCCTAACGACCTAGAAATGGACTAGTTTAGCTTAATTATCATTTCCAAACCTTGTATTGATGCTATTTTTCATATTTAGATCTTTGAGACACCGAGACGGACACTGATTGGTATTCATTGCTCTGGACCACAGGCGAGTACATTCTCTGATAGTTTCCATTATTTTATAATTTCTATGATTCTGGTCTATAGTATTGTTTTACCTGATTTCTCGACACTATGGATACACGAATTAGTATTATATGAATTCACTCTCTTGCGACACATGCATCGTACTTATCTGGCCTCTACTTCAAGACTCATTACTGGCATCACATCAGGACTCAACTACTGGCATCACTTACTTTATCTAGCTGGCTTCGTACTTGATTTACATATCGGGACTTGGATTCATTTATACTAGTTGGGACAGGGAAGTACTCGAGTAGACATGTAAATATTTTCAAAATCTGGAATCACCCCTTCTGGTCTAATCAGGAATGATAGCAGTCACATACCAAGTGTGTGATGAGCCGTATTACCCCATAGCCGTTTACATGTCGAAAGCGATATTTCAAAACACACTAGTCTAGTGATTTCTTGCTGGCTTCATATGATACTTGCTGAACACACATCATATCTACCTCAGATTAGTTCTCATTTATTTACAGTCTTTATTTACCATACTTTCTTGATTCACCATACTTATCTTTCTTGCTTCTTAAATTAACTGTGACTGTATTTTATTCTCTGATTCATTGCTTTTCCTTGCTCATAATGTATTACTTACTATAAATGTTTTATAGTCTTTTTCAATTAATTGAAACTGCTATTGGGTTGTATTTCGCTCAAATTCTGACTGGATATATTTTTCAGACGACTTCTTAGAGGAGATGTGTCCTACATATTACGGACCACGGGAGATAGATGGTGCAGACTTGGACCCAGTACTCAAAAGTGATTGCCGGGAGGTCTAGCCGAAATCACTAGTTATCCTAGTTAGTTTTTATTAGCATTTTGGTACCGAATTTGTTTCTTAATTATATTCTCCTCCATTTTGGAGTTGAGATATCATTGACATGTTTTACATATATTGTGTGAGATTGATAGTTAGTTAACCTAGACAGCGTTCTACCGCCGATGCTGCGGCGTAGGCTTGACGTACCCACGTACTCGTGCCCCTTTACCGGGTGCGGGTCGTGACACATTTTTGTGGTGGCCCATGCAAGTCAGGCTTCGCAACTAGTGCGATATCGTGGTAGTGCAACGACTTAGTTGTACTACTGCGAGCCTGCCATAAGTATAGGATATAGGATACTAGGATAAGAGAATGCTAAATCACAACTAGGAAAAAAAATTCCAATCTATTGATTCTATACTTTTGTGTAGCTTGTAATGAGTTTACCCTGTGAACAAGATACACACAAATATTCAATAGAAAAGAAAAGACTTTGGTATGATAAATTATACCCATTGGTATTGTTGATGACATTTCTCAACATAGTCGATCCTGGATGACCCAATATGTCATGCTAAAGGATTAGATTCCTTGGATCCTTTAGCCTTTTGCTAATGATGGGGTAAAATTCTACTACCTTCAGAGTAGTTTGATATAGCCCCGAGGAGATTAACTTGCACTTTTCTAATGTGAGTTTATTGCTTCCAACATTAGAGGTGATACAAAGATACTCTTTACTATCATCGTTCATGGTTTCAACCCGTTCATTCTAATATCTCTAAAGCTGAATAGATTTCTATTAGATCTACTAGAGAATAATGCATTTCGAATGACTAAGTGTGTTCCATTTGGCAACACAACATTGGCATTACCATAACCTTCTATAATTCGTACGGGTCCAACAATTGTGGTCACCTTGGCAGTGTTTGAGGCATATGTTGTGAAAAACTTTCTAGTTTTCAATATAGTGTGAGTTGTTGCACTATCTATCAAGCATATGCCATCATCATTGTCCATACCTTTCAAAAACAAAAATTAATAATATATTAATATGCTACTAAATGGTTAAACTTGGCATATTGTCCACTATTACAGCTTGATCTAAATCTAAATGAAATTGCTTCAAAGAAAGTAAACTACCTAGACTATTGATCATATAATGACCAATTTATTCAAAGTGGAAAGTAAATAAACTTAGATAAACATACAATAACTATTCATTGACTTCGCCTATCATGGCGTTGAACTGGTCTTCCAAAATTGCTTTTCCATCCTTATCTTGGAAGAAATCATTAAAATCCATGTGTGTTGTACCCTCCATGAGATTAGTCTCCACACCCTTTTAGGCTTCATACTCGTCCACTTTTTTTTGTGAGGTGCGACAGTTTCGCATCCAATGACCAGCTCTTCCACAACGTTTGCAAATATCAGTTGGAGCAGCTGGATTAAAAATTTGGGCATTGTTTCTTCGAGGATTAAATTCCTTATTTTTGAATTGTGTATCGTTTCTTGGACCCGGATTGTAGTCATTTCTTTGGCTTCCACGGTGTTCATGTCCTCTACCTCTGTGATATCCTCGACCCCTAGTATTGGTCACATTTTTCCAAGCACTAGTCGCATTCACTTGAGCTAAAATTGGTGCAGACTCAGTTGGACTACTAGTGTGGTTTTTGATTAATAACTCACTGTTTTTCTCGGCCACGAGTAAAATAACAATGAGTTCGGAATACTTCTTAAAATTTCTCTCCCTATACGTCTGTTGTTGGGTCATATTAGTCGCATGAAATATGGTAAATATTTTCTCTAGCATTGAATGCTCTGTCACTTATTCACCACATAACTTCAATTGTGAAGTAATCATGAACATAGCTGAATTATAGGCTGCAACTGTCTTATAATTTTGGAAACGTAGATTGAGCCATTCGTGGAGTGCACCGGGTAGTATGACCATTTTTTTGTGATCATATCTCTCAGCTAGAGAATTCCATAGCACCAAGGGGTCCTTGACTGTTAAGTACTCAGCCTTAAGATCATCATGAATATGATGTCTTAGAGAAATTAAAGCCTTCGCTTTATCTTGTGCAGATATTGGCTTAGCAGTCATAATTACGTCACCTAAGCTTTTGGCTTGAAGGTGCGATTCAGCATCCAATCTCCAGTTGAGAAAGTTCTGGCCTTCTAAGTTTAGAGGCTTGAAATCATGCTTTGTGAGTCTCGACATATTTCTGTATAAGATCAATAATAACAAGTTAACATAAGAACTTGGTAAATCACCAAACAATTCATGTTCATGGTGTATGCTTCAAACAATGATGTTTCAGAAGTCTATTTATACCAAACAAATCTTGTTCATGGTATGCTTCGAACAATAATGTTCCAGAAGTCGTAGGTAAATACCAAACACTAGATGTTCATGGTATGCTTCGAACAATGATGTTCCAGAAATCTTATATATATAGACCAAACAATTCATGTTCATGGTCGTCAGATCTCTGATGGTTTTGATCTGAATGTATTAACATATATAAAAGAAAGAAAGAAAAATAAAGAATAACTCCAGCGTTCTCTCCGAGAGATCTATATGCGATTAACATCGGAGTGCTATCAGAGTTAACTAAAAGAAGTGAGATGAATAGATAAAAATTATTCTTTTTGCCCTAGCGGTATGCCAAGAGATGTATAAACATCAACATCAGGCTGCGTCTAGAGTATGCATATGTAAAAAAAAAAAAACATAAATAACCATACATATTACCGAAGTGGAGAATCAGCAAATGACGGCTTCACTGAGATGCTCTCACTTATTTCCTCCCGTTTGAGCTTCGTGTTGATAACGTGTTAGAATAAACGTAGAAGAAGGAAGAAGAAAAAATAGGAGAAAAGATCTCTTATTAGTGTAATCACATAGTGGGAGGCAAACCTTATTTATTCAACTCAATGAAGGTGTAATACTAATCTCTAACCAATGTGAGACTAAAATACAAAATGAAAATCCAACCCTTTAGTAACCCACGTTATAACAGGATTGTACTTGTTGCATGGTCATTTTACATGGTAATTGTAGTTAATAGTTGCTATTTATTAGCAGTGATTTCATAGTTTTCCGCACTCTAAGAAGGATAAGAAAAACAGTAGGCAAATGGGGTAGCAGAACAAAACATAAACTTGCCTCTTAAATTGGGTTCAGAAATGTCTTAAACTGGGATCAGATCTTTATGTGGATGTCATGTTCAGATCTAAATTTGCATGAATTCTACCTTTTAAGTCCTGAACTAATCTGCTGATACCACCAATCAAAATTAGGTTACTCGACACAAATGGTAACACTAAAGAAAATGTTCAACCTATGATTCCTCCTCGACCAAAAAGAGCAAGCTTACTGACCACCTCTGTTTTTCCAGGATATCCTGAAAGCATAGGCCATAGCATGCAAACAACAGAACTGAACACATTTCGTTTTTATTTGTACCAATGTTGTCACATAATATCAACCTCTCTCGAAGCTTAAATGGCATAATATGTTACCAATAGCCTCATTATATGCTGTATGGCAAAATTTATAACCTAGACTCCAAATTTTCTATACAATAAAGACGGTAACAATAACACCAGTTAACAGGCCTGTATCTATATACTTCCATTAGACATTTAACTATAATTGCTAAAAATGCTGTCCCTTTTTCATGCCATTTTCATCACCATAACTATCTGATAGGACAACTCAAACCTGCTTTTCACCATTGCAACTCTAGGAGCCTCTAGATCTCTACTACGTGTTCTCTTGCTCATCTGGGCCTCTGCTCCAAACTAACCAGTACAACTTCTGACATGGGCGGTCTGAATTCTGGCTCGGGCTGACCATGGACATCATGTGAAAGTCGGATATCAAACATAATAGAGAATCAACACTGAACATCCTGAACAGCCAGTAATGCAATTGCTAAAAGTTACATATATAGATAGGTAATGTGATTTCTTGTGCATGATTTACCTTAACACACAGTGCGATGACATCAGCAAATCGCAAGAGTGCTTTTGCAGGGTATAGCCCCTCCAAGGCCTGGTCAACCATCTTGTCCAATGCATCAATGTCATGGAGCTGTGGAGTCGCTCACCGAACCAAGGACTGCTCTGATATCGGACTTGGGCTGTCAATATAACAGCAGTGAACATAGCTCACAGCAAGGTGCAGAAAGATTAACAGGAATAACCTCAGGTAATCTCTATCAGATGAATGAGGATTTTTCAATTGCTGAATCACAAATAGTTGAAATTTGTGCTTTACCTATCAAAAGGGCTTTCTGCCAGTTAAGAGTTCCAGCATGACCACCCCAAAGCTGTAAATATCATTCTTCAGACTATATTGACCAGACATTGCAACCTTGGGGGCTCTATATCCACAAGCCCAAACTATATCCAATTCCTGAATCTTGAAAACAAAAAACAGTAAAAACATATCCATTTTAAACTGGATAAAAGAAAGTAAGGGACATATGGTGCCTTATGTGATGGTTAATGATCCACTATGGAAAGGAGAATGCATAAGTTTCTACCCGATGCAAGTCCATGGCTACAGTTATTCACTTTTAGAATAAACGCAGTACTATGCAACTACTTCACTTGGAAATGGTAAGATGTGGCGCAACTTAGGCTTCTAAGAAATACGGATATTGATAGGTTATTTGACTAGAAGCACTAATAAGACAAATAGCAGTTGTGAAATAGTTCGACCTTGCTCGATCTAATTTCTTAGAGTAACAAGTCAATGATAGCCATTTGATCCAGCAGCAAGGAGAGACGTGCACTTAAATGACTTCATGGTGAAAACAAAAACTTAGAATAAAGAACAAGCTGGTTATATATATAATCCCATCTAGGAATGAATTTTCCAATTTGTTGGGATAGGATGGAGTTATATAATATAAGGTTTATTACCATGATTTTGGGTAGTGATTTATTCCAAGTTTATACCTTCTGAATTAATTTTCTTTTTAGCATTCTACATGCCTAACAGAATTCCCTATTAGAATTTCAATGTTGTAAACTAATCAAGATTCCAGAATTAGACTTGGAAAGGTTCATGTGAGGGCATTAATTTTAAAGTGGCCCAAAAATCTCTACTGACTTGCAAAAAGAAAAGAAGCTACAACAAAGCATTCAACCTTCCTTCCAAAATATCTTAATCACTACCAGAAAAATTCCATCCAAATTGAAGATTCAGCATGTAAGAATCCAAGATACAAATATTCTGAAATTCTGCAATTTGGTGATTCAAGCTTTACACGATATCCCACATCTGACACAAAGCTAGCCAGTCCGCAAGCAGAAAGGTGAGGATTAAGCTCCGCATCCAGTAAAATGTTGGATGACTTGAAGTGTCTGTGAATTACTGATGGCCAGCAAACTTCATGCAGATACCTGGAAACTAGCATGTAATCATGAAAGTAGCTAAACTCAATCTTTCTTTCTAAGATGGGTAAATAAATTATGTTAACATGACACAAGACAAATCTTCCTCTAAGAAGAAAATGCTTGAGTGAGAGGAGTTGGTTTGACTTCAACTGATGCATCAAATGGTTGAGCACCAATTTCAAAATAGCAGTAGCATCTCAATTGCAACTTTCCACTTCAACTTTCAGTAACGGTATATCTCAAAAATGGACATGGATACGAGATGACATGGAAAGGACACAGCGACACAGACAGGGACCTATTTTGGTGTATCCTAGTGTATTTTAGAGTGTCCGTGTGTCCGAATTGTGTCCAACACAACATGGCCCAGATTTTTGGAGTGTCCGTGCTTCCTAGATGAAAGTACAAGCTTATCATAAGAGAGTAAAACTTTAAGCAGAATTTAAGAATGTCAACTAATGACCAAGAATCTTATCGCAGTTGCAAATATTTTTTGTTGCTTTCTTATTTGTGTAGAAAAAAGGAAAGTCACTGCTAATTATATATAACACCCTTCATCAAATACTGTAAGACTAAGTTGGATCCTTACTGCTTGCACCACATTCTAAACCATTATCAAGGACATAACTAAGCCTCATGTAACTTGTAAAAGACAAAAGTATCCTAAACCTATACATCATGATTCAGAATTTGAGATCCTTCTTACGAGTTTCAAGAAATATTCAAAACTAGGGAAAAGAAAGTCTCTCAGAGAGAGAGAGGGCAAGTATTCAAACTCAGGTATCTGGCAGGTCGCATACTTCTTTAAATTAGATTTCATTTTCTTTTTAGTTATATTCGTCTTTGATCATGGGAGTGGCAACAAACCATATGCAATTAAATCTTGTGAAATCGGTCATAAAAAGTACGAAGAGATTTGATGCTACATCTGCCTAAAGAATTTCATTCAGTAAACTGGAAGCACTCATTTGAAGCAATAAGCTGCCTGAAGCATCAAGAAATATATTTCAGGAACTAGTTTTTCCTCCTCCAATCATACTCTTAAGTTCAGTGACAAAAATAAAAGAACTATCTTAGGATATCATCTGAAGACAATACAACTTACTCTAACGCTCGTGCCATGCCTACCGCAATCTTCACACGGATGTTCCATCCAAGTCAAGGGTTTGTGCTATATCCACCCAAGACATGAAGAAAATCCTGCAGCGTGCCATTCTGGTGAAACTCGTAAACCTGCAAGTGTTGTCATGCTCAAAACAATAGCTCACCAGCTCGGTCACATTTGGGTGATGGAACTGAGCAATCTTGGAAACCTCTCAGTTGATTGGTTGGGAAGGGTAGTAGAATTTAATTTCTTCACAGCCAGGACCTACAGAACAATCAAACAAAATCAAGCAGACAAATCAGGACTTGTACAAAAAAGTAACTTCAGGTATACTTTTGTACCCTTCCCTCTGCAGATGAAATCCATTGATAAAGATTTTAGACTACCTAGAATACAGTAAGTTCAGCATTTGTTTTCACTTTCCTCCCTATGTTTCTGAGAATCTGATGAGATTTACTAAAACACAGAGCATATACTTAGAAAAAAGACTAGCAGACGAAGACAAACCAAGGATAAACTATTTGTGAGCAGTATGTTAGCCAAAAAAGTGTGTGGAGATTGTAGTTTAATGGCGACCTGGCAGCATGTAAATACAGTTGTGTTATGTGTTTTGAGAATGTATCTCTAGTTACATGGTCAAACTGTAATTTCTTAGAAGACCCTTGATTGTGTGGTGTGGATTCATCATGGTGGATCTATATGTTTATGTATTTGCAATTTCATGTCCCAGTGAGAATGTTCATGGTCTACTGAGATGAGTTCACATATTCAACATTCTCAACTTAATATAATATATCAGAGCACGGAGTTGCAGATGGTTCACGTCATATTGGTTGCGACATTTTGGCACATATAGCGTGAGAGGCCGTCATGTGTTTGAAGGGATGGTTACTGCCCAAATGGGTATCTTACAAACATTGAGATGAACATATGTAATACAGAGTCGAGTTAGTTGTACGTGTGGGTTGTTGTTGAACCCTTGTATCATTAAGTTTCCATATTAATACATAGTACCTAACTTCAATAAATATATATATAGCCAAGGACCTCTAGCTCAAGTGGTTAGAGAGAGGCATATCCCTCTCCCAGGAGGTTGATAGTTCGAGCATAGTTCGAGCAACGGGGACAACATATTAATTTCCTTGGGGAATTTATGTGTGGTGCAGCCGGGTGCAGGTGTAGGAGGTCTTCGGGCCGGGTCGTTGACCTTCGGGCTGTGTTTGTAACCAGAATAAATATCTTCATATATATATATATATATATATATATATATATATATATATATAAGGTTGTGAAAAATGATAAGACGCTAGTCGGACGGACACCCTCCGCCTAACGTCTAGCCCGCCTAGGCGGCAGCTTAGACGGCCGCATAAATCTAGACGGTTAAAAAATAAAAAATCCTACTAAAAATTGCAGAAAAAGTTCATAAAACCCCAAAATATGCATAGTCGGATGTTAGTGGGGACTAGGCGGCCGCCTAGGCGGACATCGTCCAGGCACCAGGTGCCTAGCGCCTAGGTGACCGTCTAGGCAGTCTTTTTGAACTCTGTGTGTGTGTGTATATATATATAACTTAAAATAATATATATTAAACTTAAACTATTAATTATTATCAACAACAAAGTCTTTGTCCAAATATTCAGAACAGCTGTAGTTAAATTAATAACTATTACTAAACAACTAATTTAAAATTGTAGAGAAATGCAAAAGAATTAAAATAAAGGATAGTGGTAGGGTAGGTTCTTGTCTGACAACATTATGAATATTTAGGATTGAGTTTGGCATGTCTAAGTTTTTTGCTTGTATCCACTAAAACTCTGGTGTAATATATAATTCCTCTCCAAAGGTGAAACACAGTTAAGTAGAAAGACTAGTTGGCAATTTACAAACATGAATGGTTTTTTTAGGTAATGCTTTAAAAAAATTGCAGCTTCTTAGATCTTCCTCAACATTTTCTGTGTGTGTGAAAAAAGATGACATTTAAGAATGAAAAATATTGTGATCATTATGTTTGTCTTCGAATGTTGCAGGTGAGTTTAAGAAAAAATATGTACCTCTCTTGATACTATTGTCCTTCCTCTTTTTTGGCATATATATATGAATGTGCTTAGCTTGAGCTTTTGCCTCTATGAAAACGTTGGAAGACGAGAGGATATATATATAGTCTGCGATGGGGACCAAGTTGAAGTTCAGCTCAGCCTACCATCCTCAAACCGATGGCCAAACAGAGCGGGTGAATCAGGTACTTGAAGACATGATGCGTCTCTGCGCAATCGATTCAAAGTCAAGTTGGGACGTCCACCTACCGTTGGCCGAATTTGCATATAACAACAGTTATCAGTCCAGTATCCAAATGGCAGCCGACCCATCTCTCGTCCGACCAAGGGATGTGCTATGTATATTTAAACTGTGCAAAATTTTCATCACAAGCGCCCTAGCAACACAGGAGGTAACAACGCATCGAAGCGTCCCAACAACGGTGGTAATCAGGGTGCAAACCCAGGGAGAGGTAGTGAACTCGTCTGCAACCGGTGTAATCGTGTCGGACACATCGTTCGAAACTGTCCAGTATTCAATGAAGCATGCTTTAAATGTGGTCGTCAGGGACATATGGCAGTGAACTGTCGGGAGGGAGGACCAAACCAACAACGGCATTACGCCCGGGGGACGATTATCGATTTAACGAGAATCGGAACGTGACATATATATATATATATATATATATATATATATATATATATATATATATACTTCGAATGTTGCCGGTGAGTTTAAGAAAAAATATGTACCTCTTGATACTATTGTCCTTCCCCTTTTTTGGCATATATATATATATATATATTAATGTGCTTAGCTTGAGCTTTTGCCTCTATGAAAACGTTGGAAGACGAGAGGATATATATATATATATATATATATATATATATATATATATATATATATAATTGGAAAAAAATTGTTAGTTGTTTAGCTCCCCACGGAAATCCACGCGGACCTGATTTGGGATAACTGTTAGCAAAGTTAGCTTCCCTATAGGATCAAACTCGTCCGTCCTGGTTAACGCCTCCATAGCCACTTGAGCTAGGAGACTTTTGATATATATATTTTCGAAGAAGGTAATTGTATATATGTGTGAAATGTAGACTTCACAGAACTCTCACTCCTCTAAAACGGGAGTTGGGCTTTCACATCAAACCCATACTCCTTTAATTCGGGAGTAGGACTTTCACATCAAACTCAATGTTGTGTTACACCCCCTATAAAGAATGTGGTTAGTTGATAAAAAAGATCGGTTCGTTCTCTCCAGACGTGCCAAACCATCGCTCGATGATACGTCTTCGTCAATTTTTCTTAACCGTCGTGGTAGTCATCCCTCTCATCTCATCCATAACCTCACTCAACGGCATCGTACATCTCGACGGTATTCCCCATTGTTGTTTATACCCTTGCCAAAGTGACCATGACGTTCTGCATTGGAAAAATGAGTTATCGCTACTCTTTGTGTGGCCTTGGCAAAGTACACAATTAAAGTCCTGTACTGGCATACCTAATCTAGCTAGTTTGTCCTTCGTTAGCAGCATGTTCCTCATCGCTTTATACATACTAAGTTTCATCACATCTTTCACCCACACAAAATCTGTCTACTTCACCTACTGGTGATATATATATATATATATATATATATATATATATATATATATATATATATATATATATATGTGTGTGTGTGTGTGTGTGTGTGTGTGTGTGTGTGTGTGTGGTGGGAGGGAATGGATCATGGATACAACGACGTAGCCAGAATTATCATCTAGAGGGCGTGATATTTATTATTAAAAAATAATAAATTATAACAAACATATTTATAATCCTAAAAAAATATTATATATTAATAGTAAATGTCATAAACTATTAATGAATTAATACGAATAGGAACATTATGATTCACCTATAAGTTTAGGTTAAGTGATCCATTAATTGGGTTAGCTTCGAGTAAGAAATGTGTTGCCATTATAACCAATTATAATAAGAGTTTCAATGAATCGATTTTTTTTCCTTTGAGTATGACTCTGTTACGCATCTTAAAGTCACAGATATCAGTTTAAGATTTAAATATTCAAGACAGACCACATGAGGAGCTTTGTGTTATATACACATCTCGAGTATCAACTGGATCAAAATTGAATCAGCTCATAATTCCTTTGAGTATGACTCTGTTACACATCTTAAAGTCACAGATATCAGTTCAAGATTTAAATATTCAAGACATACCACATGAAGAGCTTTGTATTATATACACATCTCGAGTATCAACTCGATCAAAATTGAATTAGCTCAAATGAGATCTAAACAATAACATTTATTTAAATTACTTTCTTTCGCAGACATTCTTATGTGGCTTGAGAAGAAAAAAAAGGAACGGTGAGGACGGATTCTTTTCGCATTTAGGTCCAATATAAATTTATAGACATGTTATGAAAATATGTTCCATAGGAGCACGATAAACCTAACTGGGCTACTCCAAATGAAAAGCTACAATTACTTGATATAAGATAACTGGACAATCGTGATCAATGTGACATCAAATTTCTACTAAGATACAAAAGTCGGAAGATAAAGAACAAGAGAAACCCAAGCAAAAACTTGTATATATTTATGAGAAATATAATTGTTAGTGTTGGTTTTTCCTAATCACCATGTCCAATTTTGCAGGAACCATTGTATCAGTGCTTTCTAGTTCTTCAATAATCAAATGTCTGATGATGGCATCGTCTAATACTTAAAAGTTAGGAAGTTAAGCTACCTAATTTCTCTTTTTCATTATCAAGTCAAGTACTACTACTTCATGTGTTCAGATAGGTATGCGGATAATCTATATATATATATATATATATATATATATATATATATATATATCCAAAATCCGAAAATCTATATAAATCAATCAATAAATAAAATTCAAAATCCAAGGGGAAACAATCATACCCCCTCGAGACCACGTAGCTACGCCACTGCATGGATACCTTCTTGTTAGGGTAATCTTAGGACCAACTACTATTTTTGTTGCATTCATTAGTTTTGTAGTTATGATGTTGCGGAGCTAGTAGCAATGGTGATTGTGAATCAATAGCCATGTCAGAGGATCGGAGACCTAGATTATGTTGACAATGACAACAACATAACAAAACCAATAATGAAGGTCATGGTCATCATCGTAATGGTCATCTTTGTGGCCGTAACCGTGGGGGCCATGGTCATCATCGTATGGGGTCATGGTAATCACTATGCTCATCGGCCATTGTCATCATCATCCACATTCGTGGGGGTCATGGTTATCATCATCACAATCATCGTAATCATGGGGACCATCACTATCTCTGGAAAGTAGATGGTAATATTAGGAATCTGGTGGTATTGTTGGGGGCATGGAGGGATCTGGTGGTAGCTTTGGTCCTTGAGACTAGCAATACCGGGTGTTTGTGGGGACTATGGTGGTAGTCTTCATTAAGAGGCTTTGATCCTTGAGGTTGGCAGTTGGAGCATCGAATAGAGGCTTTGATCCTTGAGGTTGGCAGTTGGAGCATCGAATAAGTGTATGTGTTTTTACTATTTTATGTACAGCAGAAATTATTTAGATTTCTATTTATGGTTGATGTTGATGATATATTTTACTTATCTAAAAGCCTTAGCATACCTAACATTATTTATCTATTCTTGAATACCCTTGTTTCTTTTGGGTTTTTTTTTTTTTTTAGTTATCTGAAAGCTAATCAACGAGAATAATCTTGGTTGTGTCTGTTTAGTTGCAAGATTTTGTAATTCGTTTATCTTAAGCATGTCGGTTCTTTGTATCATTGAATGAGATGTTTGCAAATTGTTCTTTTGACTAGTTTGGATTACAATTACATGTCATATGGGATTCCATATGGTGTCAAATGCAATGGGCCAATGCCTGAAGTCCAGAGTGATCCTCGAACTTGATGGATCAGGTGGGCTTACCTTACTAAGCCCGAAGACACAAGTTTCTAGAAACTTTATGAAAATGCACTCTCTTTCATAGAGGAAATCGACTTTCATACGGGTTTCATGAAACTTGATGGATTTCAGTAGGACGCTACCAAGGCAACGCCTCTGTTAATAAAAAAAAACATGGCCAAACAACTTGTGTTCTAGATAGTCGACGTTTGGCCAACCATGCACATTAATTTAGGAGCTCAAATGCATGTTTATGAAACAATTGTTCTGAAAATTGGTGTTTCAGTAAACACACATTCCTGAAACTAGAATCCAAAGTAGGCCTATATACATGCCATCGGTAGACGACTCCTATAAGCTAACACCTACCACACTCTTAATTCTTTCCTCTCATTTCTTCTCTTTCTGATTTCTGATGTCGTCTACTTTGTCAAGTTTCATTACAACTCTAAATTTCACCCAATTCGAAAGTTAGAGCAACTTCTAGATACTATTTGCACTTAGTATGTGACCCATCAAACATATAAATTTCTACTCTTAACTAGAATTTCTCTAAAGATGGTAATGGCGAGTTTCATAATTATTATTTATAATTACAGATTTCGAGGTGTTTCTCATATCTAACTAATTCTATCTAAAAGAAAGAGGAAAAAATAGCGTAACTTTCATCATTAATTTCCGGGGAAAAAAAAATCCATCACGATGACAGTTGAATCAAAGGAAAGATAAATAATTTTTTAAAAATTGAAACTTCGCAGTATCAAATAAATAGATAATTTGCAAGTACCTCATGGACAATCTCCATCTGTAGACAAAAGAAAAAAGAAGAATCGTATTCAAAACCCTAATTTTCGTCTCCATCACTCCAAATTGTAAAAAGAGAAGGACGTGAAAAGTAAACACCATCAAAATTCAAGGATTAGAAACCCTAACCCCTAATTTTAGGAGCTGGAGGTAAAGCCATCTGGGAGGCTGGTAAGTGTTGTTGTAATTGGGTAGCAACATCAACAAAATTTTAGTGTTTGTTTTACTATAAATGGGGTCATGGACGGAGCTAAATAGGACAAGTCGGTGGAAAAAAAAAATATATTATTATTATTATTATTATTATTATTATATATATGGAGCGATGATCCAT
The DNA here is from genome assembly GCA_036927795.1 of Iris macrosiphon. Classification (NCBI taxonomy): domain Eukaryota; kingdom Viridiplantae; phylum Streptophyta; class Magnoliopsida; order Asparagales; family Iridaceae; genus Iris; species Iris macrosiphon. The sequence continues at coordinate 248,257 of JAYESA010000249.1, forward strand.
TTTCGGAGTCTCGTCGAAGCCCCGTCCTCATGTACCATCGGATCGGGAGGCCTGCGTGGGGGCCACGCATGGGGCTCCCGCGATCCAACGGTTGAGAGCGACGGAGCTCCCGCGGGACTCCAGATCCGCTCCCATATATATATATATATATATATGACAATGTTTTAGAACCATCAGGATGGTTTTATAGTATGGAACTATCATATGTTACATACATTGAATGCATTGAATTATGATTGAATGGATGAGATTAAAAGGGGGTGAGGTCTTCACCTTTTAATCTCAACTACCAAATTCATAGTAATGTGCACATGCATTGAACGTGTGTAAAAAAAAAATTTTATTTAAATATAAATTTATTATAAAAATGTTATTCCTAGAAATTGAAATCAAACAATCAAGAAAAATGTCTCTCACCTTAGCCACTTGAGTTAGAGTTATTTAGTTACAAAAATATCATATTAGGTAGTTAAATGCTTGGTTAATTTTTTTTAAAATAATTAGTAGAGTGTTTAGGTAATTATTTAGTTATCATCTTATTAAATTTTTTAATTTATTAAAATGATGATATACATACGGCTTAGACGGCTCATTTTTGAGTCGTTTCTCAACCGCATTATAATAGTAGAGATAGGTAGTTAAATGCTTGGTTAAATTTTTTTAAATAATTAGTAGAGTATTTAGGTAGTTATTTAGTTATCATCTTATTATTTTTTTAAATGATAATATACACACGACTTAGATGGCTCATTTTTGAGTCATTTTTCAGCCGCATTATAATAGTGGAGATAGGTAGTTAAATGCTTGGTTAATTTTTTTTTAAATAATTAGTAGAGTATTTAGATAATTATTTAGTTATTATTTTTTAAATTTATTTAGATTATGTTATACATACGACGGCTCATTTTTTCGCCTCTCTCTCTTTCTCTCTCTCCCTCTCTCTCTCTCTCTCTCTCTCTCTATATATATATATATATATATATATATAATCAAAAGAGACTATTTTTCGGCACCTCTCTCTGTCGCGTCTCTCTATATCTCTCTCTCTCTCTCTCCATTGTTCATTATGTAACACCTCAAAATATATTCTAATTTTTGTAAATGATTCCTAAATGATTCATCCTCTAATTTATTCATGTCGTAATAATTATTCTTAGATGACAAGATTTAATTTGCTCTTTGATGGAATAAAATTGTTTGCTAGTGTAACATTCTTCGATTAAGAAAATATGAAATCGAAGTAAATTAGTGGTTAGATTTTTTTATTATTATTTTGATTTTCTTTGAGGGAGAAAATAATATTTAATCATAATAAGATGCAAGATTCATGATTAAAATAGTATGATTCAAGTATGAATTTTAAGATACACTGGATCTCCTCGAACCAATGGTCAACATTGATAAAAAAAGTCTTGTATGACCTGACTGGAATGACACTAAAATTTAAGGTTCTAATTATATTGATTTAGAAATGTGTACTTTAATGTCAATGTATTTTAAACTGAATGAAAAAAAAATAACAGTTATAATAGAAAAAGTAGAATAGACGACCAATATTAGGTATAGAAAATAGGAGTTTATGACTAATCTATGCTATTTTTTTCTTTATATTTTATAAATTTTGGATTAAAAATTTACTAGTCGATTTTGATCCCGTTGTACCCAAATTCACGTGCGTTGCACGAACAAAAATAGAAAAAAAAAACACTGATAGGTTTAGAGTTTTTATTTTTAATTTTAGCTACGTGAGGAAGTATATATATGGTTAGGAAGATTTTTTTTATTTTATTTAGTGGAGGATATACATACGACTTGGGCATTACAAGAATTAGTAACGTTCACTGCGTTGTACGTATAAAGAAAAAAAAAATGATATTGTTAAAAAATTAGATAAAATTTTAAGATATATCAAAATATTTTAAATATGTTTTGAATAATTTTAATTAGGATTTGTTATATATACACTAGTAAATCCACGTGCGTTGCACGAAAAATAATTATTTTTTTCTAATATATTTTAAAATAGTTTAAATATATTAAGAGTTGTTATACATATGTTTATTTTAAAATTAGGTAAAAAAAGTCTCTAATATTATTAAAAAATTAGATATAAATTTAAATTATTTTTAAATAGTTTAAATATATTTTAATTAAATTTTTTTATAGATATGTTTGTAGAATTTTGGATATATGTTTAGATAACAAAAATTAGTTTAAATATAAATTGAATATTGAATTTTTTTTTTTTGAATTTGTTATATATATATATATATATATATATATATATATATATATATGTGTGTGTGTGTGTGTGTGTGTGTGTGTGTGTGTTCAGGTAACGATAATGATTTTAAGATTTTTCTACGTGACGGAAACATATACGTACATGTTTCCGTCACGTATAAAAATTCTAAAATCGTTGTAGTTACCTGAACAAATATATCCAAACTTATATACACATATAATAAATTCAAACAAAAAATATATTCAATATATATATATAGTTTAAATATAAATTTGAATATTGGAATATATTTTAGGATATATTGTTAAGGAAGTTAGAAGGATTTAGAATTTTAATTTTCAACTAATATGGGATTAGAAATATTTTTAATTTATTTTTATTTTTATTTTTTATTTGGTGGAGGATATGCATACGATTTGGACGACTCATTTTTGAAACGGTTTCAAACCGCATTATAATAGTAGAGATAAGAACCGTCATAAATCTCAATTCTTATAAATTTTTGTTAGAGTCAAAGTGGATGCAACATCAATTACAGTTGTCGTAAATGTTTTTTGTTTACAGGCGACCAAACAACTCCTAATTGTGTATTTATAATCTTGACTCAAAATATTGTAAGGGGGGTGTCCGGAGGTAGATAAACAAGTGCAAGTGCAGTGGAAGAAGTTAGTTAAAAAAACTATAGAAACTGTCATTTAGTATATGTTAAGAATAATTAGATTTAGAATTAGATATTAGTTAAATTTAATATTAAATTTTTTTGTTAAATGGATATATTTTTTTTTCCAACTCCTATCTGAATATGAATACGGATACATTCTTTCTATATGTGTAGTTGTATAACTTTTTATATATTTTTTATTAATAAAATTAATATTGTTGATTTATTATATGGTTATATATGTGTAGTTGTATAACTTTTTATATATTTTTATTCTTTTTCTTTTTCTTTTTTCTTTGAAGCATCGCGCTGCCATCCGTGAGGGCTGCAGAAAAATTCACCGTCCTATTATTAAGATGCCGACTGCTGCCAGCAAGTAATGTCTCTTTGCGGCTTCCAATTGCTTCTCAACTTGAGATGTCATGAAAACTCTCACATAAATTTGAACATTATCTTCCTTTAGGAAGTTCAAACCACAACAAACTAGCAAGTCCCTTCCTTTTCTTCTTCTTTTTATTTTTCTTTTTATCTGTCAAAAAAAAAAAATTAGAAATCAAAATCAAAATAAATCAAAAAAAAAAAAAAAAAAATGCGTCATCTATGTACTTATTGCGGAAAGCATGATCATTATGCTACCACATGTTATACTCGTCAGCGTTCTACTCCGACTTGTTCTCATTGTCAGAAGCCTAGACACTCAATGGACATTTATTTTTTGCTTCATCCATATTTAAAGATTCAAGTTTTCAAACGGATAAAGACAATGAGTTCCTCCTGACTCGTTCTTCGGTACCTCGTGCTCACATTGTTGATAGTACACAGACATCGGCAGATATTCAGTACCGTCTTACTCAGTTAGAGCTCTAGCTCCAGCATCAGCCTGTCTTTGCTGGCTTGTCGGCATCTGCCTCTGCTGCTGATGGTTCTCAGTTGGTCATCACTCAATCTGATTCCATTATTTCTGACACTTTGAGTCTTTTTTTTGTCTTACATGTTCTCCATATTACTTTGCATCTCATATCAGTCAGTAACATCAGTAACATTTGTGAAAGTGGATTTATTGTTTCTTTTGATTCCCTCACATGTTCTGTGAATGATCCCCGTACGGGTCAGACGATTGGTCGTGCTCATAGGAAATGATGGTTGTACCACTTAGAGTTTCTTCATCTTCCATCAACTCAACCTTTGAGTTCTAGTCATGTTGTTATCGTCACGTCTGCTGCTGACTTATGTTACAGACGCTTAGGTCATATTTCAGAGCCCCGTCTAAAGACTTTATTTGATAGTTGAGCTCTTGGATGTGGTTCTCTCTTCTCTATCCGTATGTACGGACTGTAAGTTGGCAAAACATATAGTACTACATTTTTCTAAGAGTTTATCTAAATCTACTAGTATTTTTGAATTAGTTCATTATGACATATAGGAACCTGCTTCTATCCCATCTATTATTGGTTTTCTCTACTACGTGAGCTTTATTGATGATTACACTCGTTATATTTTGGTCTATCTTATGCGTCATCGTTCTCATCTTCCTACAAATTTATAGGATGTTTATCTAGCAATCTCACGGCCATGAGATCTATCTTGCAATTTCACGGCACCATTTTTCAGTCGTTATGTCCTTACACTCATGAACAGAATGAGATAGCCGAACGCAAACATTGTCATATTCTTGAGACTGTTCGTGCTCTCTTATTATCTTCTTCTGTTCCACAAACATTCTGGATAGAGGTCATTCTTACCTCTGTCAATCTTATCAATATCACTCATTCTTTTATTCTGTCTGGTCGGACACCTCATGATTGTCTTTTTTTATGCCCTTTTGATTACAGTATGCTTTGTACTTTTTAGTGCACTTGTTTTGTTCTTCTTCCTGAGACTGAGCGCACGAAGCTAACAGCTCGATCATCCAAGTGTGTCTTACTCGATTTTAGTTTCGAGCACAAGGGATACCTTTGTTATGATCCCTTGGCTAGTCGTCTTTGTATATCTTGACATGTCACCTTTCTAGAGGATTCTTCTTAATTTACTGTCCCACCTCCGGATATCCATTTCTTGTTTCCCACAGCTCCATCATTTAGTGTTTCCATTGATCCTACTCCTTTGCTTCCTTCTCCTGGTACAACTACTCCTATGATGCCTCCGTCGTTGACTCATGATAATTCTCCACATATTCCACCAGTCTCCACTATACCATCTTCTCCACCATCTACGCCTCCACCACAACCTCTCCGTCAGTCCCAACGTACACATTGACCTCCTGCTCGTTTTACTCCTGATTATTCCGGTCCACCAAACAAGTTTGGTTTTACTATATTAGTCTCATATTCTCCACAGTTTCATTCATTCCTTACTGCTATCCATTCTACCCGAGAGCCCAGTTTATATCAAGAGGTTGTTCAGTACCCCGAGTGGCAGGAGGCTATGACAAAGAAGTTGTGAGCATTTCAGCAGACATGTACTTGGGATGTTGTTCCACTCCCAAACGGGGTTCAGCCTGTTAGTTGTAAATGGGTCTTCAAGATCAAGTATCAACCTGATGGATCCATTGAGCGTGACGAGGCTCGCCTTGTTGCCCGGGGTTTTACACAGGAGCATGAGATTGACTATGATGAGACATATGCACTTGTTGCTCAGATGACCACAGTTTGTATATTACTAGTTGTTGTTGTCGCTCGTTAGTGGCCACACTATCAGATGGATGTGAAGAATGTCTTTTTTCACAGTTCTTTATCCGAGGTTGTCTATATGGAGCCCCCTCCAGGTCTTTCTACTCCAATATGACATGTTTGTTGCCTTCGTCGTGCTATCTTTGGTTTCAAACAAGCTCCCCGAGCTTTGTTTGAGTGTTTTTGGAGTATTATTTGTGAGACAGATTTTCAGCAGTATTCTCAGGATCATTCTCTATTTGTGTGGTCCACCGCAGGGATGAGTTCTTCTTTTACTCTATATGGATGACATAATTTTGACCGACGATGATTCGGCAGGGATTGCAGCTACTCAGAGATACCTTCATCAGCAGTTTCAGATAAATTTTTGTTCAGGTGGATAGTCATGGGTTCCATGACTTTCGGTCGAGTAGTTCGCCCTTTCACCTTGATTGACAGAGGTTGCTTGGCAGAGGGTTCTTCTGGCTCCCGGTGGGATTCCTCCTCTGTCTTGCCTGACACCTCTTCCATGTAGTCTTGAGTGTATAACATGGCATCGGAGTAGTAGGATTCTACTCCTTTAAACGGGTTCAGGTCAGCAAACTTCGTTTGTACTGTTCCTTGGGCATCTACATATTTAAAGCATTGATGTAGAGTCGAAGGAACGATATTGTGGTCATGGATCCATGGTCTGCCCAGCAGAATATTATAGGACACCTCTGAATCAATGACATAGCATGTAGCCACTGATCTGAGATCGCCAATTTGGATCCTCAGACGAATTTTTCCCAACAACTTACTTTTCCTGGCGTTGAAACCCACGATTGTATTGGTGGTGTAAGCCAATTCGCTGGTAGGAATCCTCAGTGGTCTGAGCATACTATGAGGAATGATGTTGATCGATGATCCCGGGTCTATGTGAATTCGGTCAACCTCCATGGAACCGACATATCCGGTGTAATAGAGGGGTCTGTCATGCTTGTTGTGTTTCAACAACATGTCATCTTGAGTGAAAGTGATATTCGGGACCACCTCCATCACACTATGGCATTGAGGATATGCCACTGGTTCTTCATCAGGGGACTTGAGCTGAGTCAAGTATGCATCCGCCTGCATTAATGCTTCACTTAGGGCTTGACGAGTGTCTTTAAAGAGCCTGAGTAGTTCAAAAATGGACAATCTGGCTGGTGTATTAGCCAACTGGGCCAGGATGTCGAAGTTATATGGCTTCTCTAAACCTTTGTTTTGAATGTTCTTCAAAGATTTATCAAAGCGCACTTCTTTTTGCTTGCCCTTGTCTGCCGCAGTTGGTCTCGAAGGACCGGCCTCTGGTATGACAGGTTCCGGTTCTGAAGGCTTGGCAGCTGAAGCGTTTGCCGATGCATCTTCCTGACTTGCTCCATAGTCCTTGAGGTAAGCTTTCCCTGAACGGGTTCCAGTAGCCAAAACCTCTTCTTCTGATGCCGAGGATACCGTAACCATATGACATGGTTTACGCTTCGAGTTCTTCTTAGACTTAGACTTAGCAGCTTGAGTCTCTTCCTCGATCTCTGACACCATATCTGGATGAACCCACATAATCTCGCCCCGCTGGGTAGTTAGGGGTACTAGGTCATGATTTTGACACCTGGCTGGAGGGAGATTAACGATGTTCATCGTTGTCTGAGAAATAGGTACAACACCATCCGGAACTTCTTGTGGAGGCAGATTGCCAAATTGGAGAGAGATCATGTTGGCTGTGACCGTCTTCTCACTGTTGTGCAGGATGATGGCCTTAGCGTCGATCAACTCCTGGATCTTCCTCTTCAGTACATAACACGCCTTTGTGGGGTGATGTATGTACCTATGGAAAATGCAGCACTTGGGGTTATTGGTACTGCCGACTTCATTAGGCCGCTTTACCTCTGGGAGGGTAATCTTGTCGCTTTTGACTAGACACTCGAATATACTCGGGATATCGTCGTCGTCAAAAGAGTACACTTCAATGGGCCTGAAAGTCCCAGGTTTCGTCTGTGTGGTTGTCGCAGTCTTTTGCCTGGACGTATTGATCGCCAGAGCTTCTTTTCCTTTGGAACCACGGGGATGGTCGCTGTTGGAGGATGACCTCTTGCCTTTATCAGAGACAGATATCATAATTCCATTATCACGCGCCTTCCGACTGTTGTCTTCAGCGGCTACCGCTGAGATGATGAACGAGGGCCAATCATGGAACTGATATGGTCATGTGAACACCGAGATCACTAGAAGAAGATTCTTCCTGCAAATATCCACCAATGCTGAGTCTGGAACTCCAAGAGGCATTTGCAAAGTGGCTTGACGAAAATGTTCGATGAAAGTGCGAACGTTCTCTTTTTCCTTCTGCTTAACTTCGATGAGAGAGGACATAGACATGTCCATCCCTCCTTCGTAGAATCGCACGAAGAACAAAGTCTTGAAATCTTCAAAGGAAGTAATGCAGTTGTCTGCAAGACTATGGTACCACTGATAAGCCACTCCCGAGAGACAGCCTTTGAATACTCAAGTGAGAAGGGCATCATTCCCTTACAATAACACCGTCATCATACTGAAGTAGTTCATGTACTGGCTCGGTGATGTCTTTCCCTCAAACAAAGCCATAGTCTGTGGTTTGTATTTAGGAGGGAAAGGGACCTCATCCCAGATAGCTGGGTAAGGATGGTTGATTCCCAATTTCTTGAGCTGATCCTTATGTTTTAAGGCATCAAATTGGGCTTTCAATTCCCGCACTGCCTGCATCGGATCTTCAGCCGGTAGAGGGACCGCGGAGTGGTGAGAGATCGGTTGTATTGTAACTCCAAAAGGAGGCAATACATTCTCCGAGTTAGGAAGTGGAGGAGCTGCTGACTCTTGATCTAGAGCAGGCTCCTGATTCGCTTTGGATGGCGGTAAGTCCACCCCCACACGTTTTTGAGTCGGAGGGACCGATGCTTGAGCTATAGCAGCTGTGTGTTGAGTCAGCATCATCTAGTGCATATTCTCCATCATGGATTGTATCTCTTTCAGAGATGTCTCCAACACAGCGATGCGTTGCTCAGTGCTTCCTGATGGGGAAGCCTCTTCACGTTCATCTTCAATGGCATAGACTCCCATTTCTCTAGATGTCATTGAAGGGTTAGTCTAGGTCTCCGTAGAGATTGACTCTATACTTTCAGCGTCTGATTCGGGAAACTGGCGACCCCCAGTGTCGGAATCAGAAGAATACGAAGCCGGTTGTCGTAACCTCGAACGGGTATTTCGGAACACCCCAACTTCAATGTTCTCAAGGAGTTTATTGAATCTCCTTTTGCTTGGAGTTCTAGAGGGATGACGTCTTGAGTTCGACCTTCCTCTAGGTCTGTATGAAGCCATGTTCACTGATGCATATGTAGGCTCTTCTTCCTGGAAAGACAGAGAGTAGTTCAACCGGTCGAAAATCGACCATTTTGCTTCAGAACAGCAATAATTAACTACAATCCTATGACTATTACAATAGTGCTCCCTAGGAGGCGTAATAGACATGCTGAAAGATCCCCTATCCTTGCGCTTCTGGATCAGATATTCACGCAAGTCAGGAGGATTAACAGAGGAAGAAGAAGAAGGCTTGTTCCTCCTGTTCACATCAGTCGGCATGCGGATGTTGGGAACCATAACTTTTTCCCTACCACCCGTATACAGCAGGTTAGCCATGCGAGTAGCAGATGACCCCCGAGGAATGTGCCTTTCCGCAAACTGAGCCTTCTTTACGCTGAGGGGCTTCTCCTGGCGTAATCTAGAACTCTGCTCAGTTCAGCGTAAAACTGAGGAGGTCCTCAATCGGCCATCAGGATCTCGCGTAATCTGGAGGGCAGGCAGATTCTTCTCTTGCTGGCGTAAAGGCCGAGAAGTTGAGAATTCCGCCACTTGTTTTCCCTTGCGTAGATTGCAGGGAACATCTGTTTTTCCAAGGAGGGCAGATGCATCTTTACGCGCGGAGCGCGTTTGGAATTTCTGATTTGGCGCTGAGGCATTATCAGAAATTCTGTCTGCCACGTCACAGACGGGAGTCTGAATTTTACACGCAGAGCGCGGAGTAGACTTCTGGATTAGCACTGAGGCATTACCAGAAGCTTTGCCTGCCACGTCACGGACGGGAGACAGAGTTTTACGCACGGAGCACGAAGGTTGCGAAGCTACAACCTTGTTGGTCGAAGAAACCAGAGAGTCGGCAGGAATGGTAGGGGATGTCCAGGGCATCCAGACCTTATACAGTTTCCTGCTGTCTTGGACAGAGAGAGAGTGAGAGCTACCCCCTGCTCGAAGCATATCTTCTTAGGCGGACTGGTCGAACTGGACGACCAAGGTCTTCTTCATTGATCCTACTAACACTGCATCGTGTTGAGCAATTACTTTCTCGTCAGATGAGAAAGAGGTCCCCAGCAGAGTCGCCATCTTGTGTTTGATAATAAACGAAAGAAATAAAATAAGGTTTATACGAAACCCTCTCTTTGGTTTACAAACAAGAAGTACAATTAATCATATACGAGGATGTCAAGTACAAATTTTAATCTGGGTAAATATTATTATAGGAGTCTGATCTGCAGTCGATCACTTTGTCCCTTGGACCACATAATGATGAAAAAGTGTTATAGAAGACGGAGGAGCTTCAAAGATTGCAAAAGGGGGAGTGGATGCTCGACGCCAAATTCGTCGATCACTACTCTCTGTCTGAGCTCTTCTCTCTCTGTTCTTCGATTTTTTGACTTCTATTCTCCAAGTTTTCGACCCTAGACCTCTGTCAATAGAGGTCTCTATTTATAGGGTTATAGTGACAGTAATCGTCCAGTCGGCGTAGAAGCCGGACAGTGGAGAGTGTGGCACTTTTTACGCGGCGGTTATAATAACTGCCACCCACGTACAAGTAATCTTCTGAATCCGCGTGTGACGCGTGTCCCATGATGAGGTAACGCGTATAACTGCTGCGAAGATCACGGCATGCAAGCCACGTAGGTAACTGCCCCTTGCGTAAAAAAGGTTGGCGTAGAAGCCAATAACTGTCACCATGGCGTAGAAGCCAAATAGTTGTCAAACTGGCGTAGGAGCCAAGTAGGCGTAGAAGCCTAATGCTGCATGGATAGGTAGCTAGCGTACAAGATAGCTGATCCTCCTTCCTTGACTGAGGTCTTGAGCTAATTCTGGACCAAATAGCCCTGTTACGCACCAATGCAAATATAGCCTGAGTTGGCGTATTCCGAGGAGATAGCATACGACGTACTCCTATGGTTTGAAAATAGCCAGGTCAACGTATTTCAAGGAGGTAGCGTACAGCGTGCTCCTGTAGCTGAAAATAGCCTGATGGCGTAATATGCAGAGGTGATGATGTAGACGTATTAGCCGTAATTATGGTTTATCCAGTCTTTGAAAATAGAGCCAAATCTCGTGCATTAAATGCAGAGATCTGCCCCCATCACGCGTATTAACTGCAGAGACGTGCCTCAAGCTCTGTACGAAGAGCAGCTTTTGATGTGGCGGTTCGTTTTGTCTTCTGCTGAGCGTAAAAGCTCACATCTGCCTGTATAAAACTAGGCAGCGTATTCCTTTGAACGCGTAAAAGCGACTTGTACCAAGAAAATGTCACTAAACGATGGTTTGGTCTCTGTGCCGCACCATCATTACAACCATCGTCTGGATAGTCGTGCAGTACTCTTTGTCAGGAGTCAGGTTCACTGCATGATCTGACAGGTTCATTCGAGGAATACGAAGAGTTTTTCGTACAACTTTCCACTGCATTAAAAGTGAGTAGGTTTTACGCCAAAGTAGCGATGTAACAACCTTTTTACGCTGGAGCAGCCTAGAAATACTGCCTTACGCGGGTTGTCCTGGAGCTTATATTTTTACGCTGTACTTAGTGATGAAGCTCTTTTGTACGCCGATGGCTCTGAAGTCATGTCTTACGCCACACAGCACTGAAATACTGCGTATGACTCTGCAGCATATTTTTTATGCTTCTACAGGCATGTTTATATGTATCTTGTTACGTCCCTCTGAGGACCTGGTACCTTTCCAGATATAGATGAGTAAGAGTACCCGGCGCAGGAGTATGGACCTGGGCCTGACGCTACCTATCAGACTGAGGAGGTCTTATCTTCGGATTATATGTGATTCATTGCAGTTGTTTAGAGATTCTAGTTGCTATTCTTTTCGAGATATTTATTCTTATATTAGAGTTTATTCTTTTCTCTCTTTAGTAGTTTATTATAGTCGATTTGCAGTGGATTTATTTCCATCCGACTATCATACTTTGAGACTGCTTATTTGATATTCAGTTATTGATTCACATTTATCTATTATTTGTGCTGTGGATGAGATATAGATTTGTGTGTGACTTGTTGTGACAGTATATTTACCACTGTGGATTGGATATTCATGTACAACGTACGTGTGTATATGGTTTCCATATATTGGAGTTCGTATATATACGGCTGGCGTGTTACGTATTCCTAGTCCAATGTATTTTGGGACTGGGGCGTGACAAATCCCCCCCTCCCCCAAAAGGTCAAGTTCTGAAATAGAAGTGACAAAGAAAATAAAAGAAAGAGTTTCTGGGCAGGTATATACTATGCATAGATGAGATGGACTATAGCCTTGAATCTCACTTAGTGACTATTGTCTTTGTCTGAAGAAGTGCTTGATGGACTATGCCTTAAATCAAACTTCTTTCACCAGATTTAGAAAAATAGCACACATAGTACGCTAGAGGTTCTGGGTCTATCGGGTGGTGCTTTTGGTTGGCCATGCGCACTAATTCCAAATTCCTGAGAGTTGTCTGGGATCGCCTTGTCCCATAGTCGCGACCTTCACGACCTCTCATATAGGTAAGTCCTTAAGGGTTGGTGATAGGTTTCAATCCTGCATATCAGCTTGGACCTATTAAGAGTTTTAAAACTCATTCTAACCATATCACTCAAGAACACTGTCACCATAGGGATGGAAAATTATTGTACGCATGTATAGCCACTTGGGCAATATAGAATGAGATTTTAATCTCGGGTCAGTGTTCCATAAAAGTCACCTAAGTCCAGCTTGTTCCTACCCATTGAACTGGCTTCTTGGGATCTCCAGTCAGACTCGGTTGGGTTGCCACTGCTGGTGACTTTACTTATGGACTTAACCCCATCCCCCTCGATGATTCTAGGATCAAAGTCCTAGACAGACCCTTCGTCAAGTGGTCTACAAGATTCTTTTCTGACTTTATATAGTCAAGAACCACATATTTGTCCAATAGGCTCTTTATAGACTTGAAGCGCAGCTGCAGGTGCCTGTTCATCTTAGCATTCACAGAATCATGCTTTAGTAGTTCCATAACAGATTTATTATCACAGTTTATAGAAATTGCAGGAACATGATTAATAGAAACAGGTATATGCATAATAAGATTTCTTAGTCATTCGGCTTCTGTACATGTAGTGTCCAAGGCTATCATTTCAGAGTCCATTGTACTCCTAGCTATGATAGTTTGTTTACATGAGCCCCAGAAGATTGCAGCTCCTCCTAGAGTGAAAACATATCCAGTAGTGAATTTTACATCATGTGAGTCAGTTACCCAGTTTGCATCTGAATAACCTTCTATGATATCAGGGTGTCTAGTATAGTGCAACATATAATCTAGAGTACCCCTAAGATATCTAAATACTCTTTCTAATGCTGTACAATGTAACTAATTTGGGTTACTAGTATATCTACTTAGTCTCCCAATAGCAAATGCAATATCAGGTCTGGTCCTGTTTGATATATACATGAGAGCGCCTATCATCTGAGAATATCTGTGTTGTTCCATGGGAGAACCCTCATTCTTCTTAAGAACAACACTACTGTCATAAGGAGTAAGAGCAGATTTTTTTATCAAAATACTCAAATTTTCTCAGCATTTTCTCGATAGAGTGTGCTAAGGATAGAGTATAGCCCTCCTTGTACTTGGACAGTTGCATGCCTAGAATCAAGTTGGCTTCACCTAGATCTTTCATATCAAACTGGCTGGATAAGAAGTCCTTGGTATTAGTAATCAATTCTAGTGATGATCCAAAAATAAGGATGTCATCTACATACAAACATAAAATGACACAAGTTTCATCTAAAATTTTAGAGTATATACATTTGTCATACTCATTTGGCACGAAACCATATTCTGAGATGACTATGTCAAATTTGTTGTGCCATTGTTTGGGAGCTTGCTTTAATCCATAAAGAGATTTAACTAATCTGCAAACTTTCTTTTCTTGACCTTTAGCAATGAAACCTTCAGGTTGCTCCATGTAGATTTCTTCCTCTAGGTCCCCATTTAGAAATGCTGTCTTTACATCCATTTGATGGATTAGCATATTATGAAAGGATGCTAAGGATAGAAGGGTTCTGATAGAGGTGATCCTAGCTACAGGTGAGTAGGTATCAAAATAATCTATTCCCTTTTTTTGGGTAAAACCTTTGGCTACTAATCTAGCCTTGTATTTCTCTATGGTGCCATCGGCTCTAAGTTTCCTTTTGAATATCCACTTACAACCTATGGGTTTACTACCTAAAGGTAGGTCTGCTAGAAACCAAGTATTGTTCTCCATGATGGAGTTATACTCACTGTTAATGGCTTCTTTCCAGAAAGGGGCATCAGGAGAAGATATTGCTTCTTCATAAGTTGAGGGATCACCCTCTATCAGAAAGGTGAAGAAACCTTCTCCTAAGTTCTTTTCAATTCTTTCTCTTTTACTCCTTCTAGGTTCTATATTTTGTTCGAGTTGTGAACTAGATATTTGAACATGAGAGCTAGTGGACGGAGCAAGAGAGGAGTTGGAGGGAGAGGAAGAAATTCTATCTTTAAAGGGATATATATACTCAAAGTAAATTGCATCTCTTGCTTCTATAATAGTATTGTTAGAGATTTTATTTACTTCTGAGTGAGTAATAAAAAATCTATTGGCATTTCTATCTAGGACATATCCTATGAATATAGCATCTACAGTCTTAGGTCCAATCTTCCTCTTTTTAGGTTCAGGAATTCCTACTTTAGCCAGACATCCCCAAACTTTGAGATAATGTATCCTAGGAGCTCTACCTTTCCATAATTCATAGGGAGTCTTATCATTAGACTTACTAGGAATTCTATTAAGGATGTAACAGACCGATAATAATGCTTCTCCCCATAAATTATCGGGAGCACCTGAGCTGAGGAGCATGGCATTCACCATGTCTAACAGGGTGCGATTCTTCCTTTCAACAACTCCGTTGGACTGTGGTGAATATGGAGCAGTTACCTCATGGATTATTCCGTGTTCTTCACAGAAATTGGTCATATCATTTGATGTATACTCTCCACCACGATCTGATCTAAGAATCTTAATCTTTCTCTCTAACTGATTCTCAGCTTCAGATTTATAGACCTTAAATCTGTCTAGAACTTCATCTTTGGTTTTGAGAAGATATGTATAACAATACTTTGAATGATCATCTATAAAGGTAATAAAGTATTTTCTACCACATCGGGTCAAAACCCGATTTGAGTCACACACATCACTATGAATTAGCTCTAGAAGGTCAGAGTTTCTTTCTACAGATTTGAAAGGTAGCCTAGTATGTTTGGCTTGAACACATATCTCATACTTGTGTTTATCATCTATTGGAGTCTTAGGAATAAGATCTAAGTTCATCATCCTTCTTAGAAAACCTAGATTCACATGACCTAATCTACTGTGCCACATATTTGAAGATTCTACATCTGAAACAACAAAGGAAGGATCTAAAATTTTATTCACGGTACTCAAAATAAAAAGACCATCTCTTACAAATCCTATTTCAATAAAAGAGTCATTCTTAGAAAATACTAATTTATTTGCTTCCATAACAATCGTGTACCCTGAAGCTACAAGAAGAGATCCACTAACTAAATTTCTTCTGATAGATGACACATGTAACACATCATGAAGAGTCAAAAATTTTCCCGATGTCATCTTTAGATCTATTCTTTCTCTTCCTATAATTTGTGCCGCTGAGCCATCTCCTAGAGTTACACCTCCTCCACCTGATTCCTGATAGTTTAAAAAACATGAGCGATCAAAGGAAACATGAATATTAGCTCCAGAATCCAACCACCAATCGTCAGAATGGTAAGAAATATTGACTAAGGGTTGATAGCTCACAGACCTGAAGGAACAAGAAAAGCCGTTGAGAAGCATATTTGCTTCTGGTTTGGCAGGACGTTTCCCTTTGTAAGAGGTCTGGACAGCTTCCTTCTTCCTATGAAAACAGTTGGTGGCTATATGGTTTATTTTTCCACACACAAAATAAAATCTCTTCTGATCCTGAGTTTGACCAAAGGTTCTTGGTTTATTGTGGTGATGGTTTTGGTGGTGAGGCTGAGGGTTCTGCTTCTTCTTGAAGAGGTTCCTTTTAGGTTTGTTGTGATGATGAGGCTTGGGTTTGCCTTGGGATTCTACAAGGTTTACCTTAGCTTTAGACTCAGACTTAGGGTTAGATCTTAGCCTAATTTGTTCTTCTATTCTAATTTTCTTTAGTACTTGAGCAAAGGTAAGGTCACCTTGTGTATGAATAAGATCTTTCTTAACATCAGACCAAGAAGGAGGGAGCTTCTCTACCAAACAGGCTATTTTATACTCAGTAGAAAAGAAAGTACCTTTGGCTTGAATATGCCTAAGATATTCTTGGAATTCATGTATTTGATCATTCATGGGTTTATTATCTACCATAAAATATCTGTTGAATGAGGAGGAATTGAATCTTTCGATTCCAACATCATCATAGCTATATTCATCTTCCAAAGCTTCCCAAAGTTCTTTAGCACTCTTATATTCAAAGAATATGTCATATAATATTCAGACAAAGCGCTTAGAATTTTGTAGAAGCAGTTGTAGTCTATTTCCTTATGTGTTTTGGGTTTAGAGGAGCTGGTGGATTTGGACACTCCTACGTCAAACTCGGTGTCATCAGAATCATTTGTGTTGGGTGTGGAACCATCAATGGCTGAGATCAGCCCTAAAGTTGCGAGTCAAAACTTTATTTGACTCTGTCATCTCTTAAAGTAGGTCCCGTTGAACTTAGCAGGTTTAGTAGTGAAAGTCTCATCCTTGCCAGTCATGATTGCTATTGAGAAAAACTTAAACTGAAAGATATGTATTTACTCAATAACAATGTCCAATGATTTAGAAAATAGTTCAAGTGATTTTGCTAATCAATCTTAAAATCTTTATTCTATCAAGTGTAGATTAACTTGGGTTAGCTGTAGGGGCCGGTTCCCAGCTAGCGGTGGTCCGAAGACACTTAAATACCGTGTCGCTTAGGGCTATTTACACCCAGTTGACAGAATGACCCTTTCGGCTTATTCCCAAATTTATCTTTACTGTTAGAATTAAGAATCAAAGGAATTTGCAGTTTCACTTTAACTATTTATTTACTTCTAGAAAATAATTTCTATTGTTCTAAGATGCAATAAAAATATGTTCAAACACTATTTCACAAGGCAAGATATTTAAACAACTTGATATGTAAGAAATTGTTCAATTATAATTGAAATTTAAAAATGATGCAAGTTGTTTCAGAATCTTATTCAAATAAAAAGTACTAAAGTTATTTAATTATTTGCTAGTCACAAAATTATCTTTAAACAACAATATAGTTGCAAAAAACCAGATTAAGCAACTAAGCTACAGCAGAAATAATTTTATTAGTAGAAATAATTTTATTGCAAACAACCAGAATAAGCAACTATGAACTTGTTATTCTATTGTTACAGTAGAAATAATTTTATTGCTACAGTAAAAATACTTTTATTGCTAGAAAAAGTTTTTATTGCAAACAACAAGGATAAGCAACAATGAATTAGTTATTCTATTGCTACAGTAGAAATAATTTGATTGCTACAGTAAAAATACTTTTATTGCTAGAAATTTTTTTTTATTGCAAACAACAAGGATAAGCAACTATGAATTAGTTATTCTACGACTAACAATTATTTTTCATAACATGAAATCTGGATCAACTCTTAGATTGTTGTAAATATTTATAATATAAATATATATTGTTTTGCAGAGATTTATAAGAGAACAAAGAAACTAAAAATTGTTACCTGCCTCCGGGGAAGTCGTGCACGAAGCACTGCCCTAAGAGTTGATCCGAGGTCTATGTGCAGACGTTTCTCGGAAGCTCCTAGTGGTAAAATCTCCCTGACTACCGGGTTCTCTTTGTTGCATACAACTCAGAGAGAGAGACCGAACTTAGCTCTACCCAGAGCAAGAATTTGGAGAACAGAATGTGGTTTGAGAGAGAGAGAGATGTTTCACGCAGTAGAATTTTCTGTCTAAAAAATGAAGGAGGAGGAGACCATTTTAAATAGGCTGAAGCTTATACACAGCCACAGACAGGATACTTAATGGCTCATTAACAGGTCATTTAAGAGAAAATAAAACGTGGGAAAAGGGTGTCAAAAGAGCTGTTGGACATGAGCCTCAACGTTCAAAATTTGAATGTGCCAAATGGGTTGAAAAAATAAAGAGCATCAAAATTTTTTTTTGGATCCCAGCCCGAAGAGCAAATTGGATCGGCATTCGGCGCACGCAGGTGTGGGCACGTACCCGCACCCGTTACGCGTGTCAAACCGAACCGAACCGAGCCGGGCGGCGGTGTGCGCGTGTGGCCCAAGGGGTTTCCCACACAACATCTTTAAGAAAGCAATGAAGAGAAACTAATATATACATACAAGGAGGGGTTGGCCCATCCGATGTGGGACTAAATAAAGGAAAGAAGGAAGTTGAGCTTTTGCTCAAGCAAAGCTAACAAGTTATCTTTTTATAAAATTTTTTAATTCATTTAAATGATAAAATACATAAGAAGAATATACTAGTATCTAATTCTAAGCCCTATGTATGTCACATATTGAATAACCTTTGGATCATCTCATGCACCTTCTCATTATATATATATTCTTATAATGAGAAGGTGCATGATAACGATCCAAAGGTTATTCAATATGCGACATATATAGGGCTTTTATATATATATATATATATATATATATATATATATATATATATATATATATATATATATATATATATGTGATGATGATGATGATGAGATTAGGGATTATATTTTTTTGCTTTTGATGTCATGTGTGAGATATGGAGTGTACAAAGACATAAATTGGGATAAATTCATGGTCATCGTAGAGAGCTTGTTGCGGTCCTTAATGATTTTAAAGCTCAGAAGAAAAATGGAGAAAGAGATTATCGCCATATTAGAATAATTTTTGGGACGGTAGTTTGGCATGTTTGGAGAAAACGCAACCGACGTATCTTTGAGGGCCGATCACTTAGTACTTTTATTGTACAAAAAAATATAGATGCTGACATAGATTTCTTAGAACTCAGATAACTCTTCTTATAAGCTAGAATCAATCTAAGTTGTAATTATCATTGATCATAATATTTACTTCTTCAAAGAAAGAGAGGGAGAGAGAGAGAAGAGAGAGAGAGAGAGAGAGAAACATATCTTATTTTACCACAAAATTGTTTCTATCCTTTGTCACTTTTCCGGTTAAGACTCAAAGGAAGAAATCCATTATTTATATTGGTTTCAAAGATGCAATACTAAATAGCAATATTTGTTTTTTTGAATTTTTTAAAATATTTAAAGATAAGTACTAACTTATAAATTTATATTTGAAATCTTGGTATAATTTTTTTTCTCAACTTTTAAATTTGAAATACGTAAAGGTCACTAAAGATGAATCATCATTACTATTGTTATTAGTAGGGACAGAACTACCTTAGGGTCAAAGGGGCCCTGGTCCTCCCCTCCTCAAATTTTGATAAAAATTAAAAGAAAATCAAGTTTAATTCATATGCTTCCCTATCTATAAAATATATATTGGTTACATACTTATCATGATTTCTATATTCTAGATTAATTTTAAAGTTTCTCTTGAAATTACATCACTAAAATTGGTTATATTCTGATTTTTATGATGTGATTATTATTATTATTTTAATTTGTTTAGGTGATCGGCTTCCTGTCCAACGTCCTGACTTCGCCTCTGACTATTAGAAGGAAAATATGTAACATAACACATCAACAATTACATATCATTAAATATTCTTATGTCACAAAGTAGAGGCGCTTAATGGCTATTCACAGTAGCTCCAAAATCTGAAAAACCTAAAGATTTTCTAGTTCATACAAACAATAATCCCTCCCTTTTTCAAACTCCGGCCAAATTTGGTTGTTATTTAGCTGCAACTCTAATCCCGGTCCAATGTCGATTTTTCTAACTCTAAGCCAAATTATGTTGTTATTTAGCTGCAACTCTAATCCTGGTCCAATGTTTTTAAGGATCTGGGATGACCATAAAAAAAAAATTTAGTTTGCTTCTGTGTACACTGTGCAGTGTAAGTGTGTATTGTAAATTAATTGATGGACTGAAACTGCAGTGATTGAAATTTTTCAGTCTTGGATTTTAGAGGGTAAATGTGTTAAGACAGCAGTTTTTGA
Source organism: Iris macrosiphon (assembly GCA_036927795.1). Lineage (NCBI taxonomy): Eukaryota > Viridiplantae > Streptophyta > Magnoliopsida > Asparagales > Iridaceae > Iris > Iris macrosiphon. The sequence continues at coordinate 268,331 of JAYESA010000249.1, forward strand.
ATTACAGTTGATGCACATCAGTTAATGAAATAACTACATATGGTATCAGTAGATTGGGTATCAGTGATCCTTCATAGGCCACCATAAAACATGTCACGATCCGTATCCGGATATTTGGACGCTTGTCCGGATATTCAGACACGAGTGCGTGAGTACTCCCAGCCTACGTCACAATATTGATGGTAGAACGTTGACTAAACCTCCAAATATATCATACAAATATTTTAATATAAATAGAAGATCCAACATATCACAATATAAAGGTAAGATGAAATCTACTCAGTTAGGATAAAGTACAAAAAATTTCTTCTTAGATTTGCATTTTTACATTTAAAGACCTCTGGTTTTAAAAAACTCTCGCATTTTCATTTTGGCTCAGTTTGCACCCATTTTGAAATATGTCGTTAACAGACGTTAAAATACGTCTGAAAAGAAGATTTTACTCCCCCCCCCCCCAGTGGGTGAGGGGTTGGGGCAGGTGGCCGCGCGGGAAGGAGGGAGGGGGACGGAGAGGAGGAGGGGGGGGCTGCCACCACCGCGGCAGGTGGGGGTGAGGGAGGGGAGGGGGTGAATGAGAAAGAGGTGGAGGGTATTTTGGGCATTTTTTTTTTAAAAACTGACGGTTTTTAAATGGTAGAAAATATTTTGATCGAGTCATATATTACGGGAGGGTTTAATTGCTATATTTGAATATCGAGTCTTATTTTGCTAACGAGACAAATTGAAAGAGAAATTTTTTGCACTTTACCCACTCAATTATAAAGATGATATAAGAAGATAAGAGCAAGAATGAAATACAAGATCACAACCAAAATCCAAGTTTAGATAACTACAATACCCAAAGGGCAAATCTAGATCCGAATTAATTCGTACTTAAGGAAAGCAAATCTAAGATATGATCTAATTGTCTAGTTGATGGCCCTCCTATTTGCAGAGGCTTCAGTTCATCAAGCTAATATTATATTATTAGTGATGTGATCTAGCGATTTTGTATTGCTTCGGGCCAGAAAATTAGTACAGAAAAATCAAAATTATTTGTATCCAAGAATGTTTTGGCTAATCAAGCGAGGGTGTTGAGCTCACTCGACGAAAGAGCTTTACAAGCGGCATTGTCCTTCTTCACTCACGCGATATTGCTGGATCGGGCTTTCGCCCATTGTCCAAGATTCCCCACTGCTGGCCCCTGTGGGAGTTCGGACCGTGTCTCAGTTCTAGTGTGGTTGATCATCCGAAAAGACCAGCTAAGCATCATTGGCTTCGTCTCTTTGTTGGACCGTCGGCGGGAACACAGTGATCTCTGACCAGGACCAGGAACCAATTCGAATTTGGATCTTGACATGTCGGTTGTTTTTAACCGTAGGCATCTCGCCATGAAGTTGGTGGGCTCGTCATGAATTAGGTCGGGGTGGCTGGTGGTTTCGGAATCCCGTAGAAAATGCGTCCTTTATGCCTCGGGTATTAGCCACATCTCGTATTCATTCCGTAATTCGATCCCTTTTTCATTCTTGGACCTCGCTTCTTAATATTTTGACTCTTCCATGCTGTGTCTCAGGAACCTTTTCAATACGGTCCGGATTGCTAGCTCCCGTTTATAGTTCTGCTACAGATGATAGGAATTCGAGAAGTGATGAATGATGATCGCATAGCTGCCGAAAAGCGTGATGACCAAGTTGGTTCTACCTGCCTTTGATGGCTCCATCCGTCCATAAGCGATTTCCTTTGTTAGTCGAGCGGAGATTAAGTGATCCTCCTTTCCCCCCACGATCTGAGTAGGAACCCTTAGGTTTTCGGGGCATTGAATTCTCACCAATGTTTGCGTTACTCAAGCCGACATTCTCGCTTCCGCTTCGTCCACACCTGCTTGCGCCAAAGAAATCTATTTTTGTTTTTTTCAAAAGAAAATAAAAGACTTTTTCGGTTCCTATACAATTCTTATGTATCTGAATATGAATTTTTATTAGTTTTTTTTTTCGTAAACAATCTTCTTATTTACGATTACTAAGCTATCATCTTGACGTATTCAGATAGAATTTGAGCAAATACATTACAAATAATGCAAAAGTACATTACAAATAATACAAATTAAAACAGAATAGAAAACTAATGACTGAGATAAATTAAACAGATAAGGAATAGAATTAAATAAAAGAAGATTAGTCTTTGTTATCTTTGTTTATCTCCAATTTCTCTCAAATTACATTTATAATTAATATATATAAAAAAAATATTAAAAGAGTAAAGAAAATCCAAGATAAACAATATTTGATTAATTAATACATTTCAAGATAAAAAGATGAAGAAAAGAGGATACTTAAAATCTATTCAATAGTTATGTGTATTTCTTAACTATCACTTTGCCATGGTTCTCGTATTTTTTTTCTTGGTGATATCATGCTAATTGTATGAATGTATTTTTTTTTCTTGGTGACACCTACTTGCTACTTGTATGAATTTAATATTTTAGTTAAATATTTTAGATGTAAAATAATTTACTGGTTTCTACTTAGGCCAACACGATAATAGACATAATATATATATATATATATATATATATATATATATATGGCTTATTGTATCATTTATTGCACCAAACAATCTCAGCCACAAATTTTTTTGAAATGTGTGGTTGAAATTGCTTAGTGCAATATCTCGTCCCATATATATATATATATATATATATATATATATATATATATATATATATATATATGAGGAGAGATCCACATCTCCCTATTATGCATCCCCAACCATCCACATGTTTACAACCGTTGGATTTGTTTAAGTCATCTAATCTTAATCGTTGATTTGAACCATTCAAATCAAATGTTAAGATTAGATGACTTAAACAAGTATCCAACAGTTGATAACATGAAAATACTTGGGGATACAAAAAATCGAAAATGTATATCTCTCATATATATATATATATATATATATATATAAACTAACAAATATTTTTGTGCTGTGACACAGCATAATAACGGAACGAGCTTATCTTTGTACCTGACAATGGCCAAGTCGATCGGTGGTGATAGTAACTGGACCACCATTGCTTGATGAGAGCAAAACGATATCGCAAAACTCTGACGAATAGCCTTGTGAGGGACGAGGGGCTTCCAAATCCACGGAACAGTTAGAGTCACGACCAAAAAAATAAGAACTCATAACTCAAAGAAAAAAATTATTAAATAAAAAATTATTTTTAACTGGATACAAAATGTACCTATTTATAGGACTTTTACGACGACATAATCCTTATCAAACACAAATTTTAATCCTAATCAAATATTGTAAAAACTAAATATATAAACTTTCCAAATAAGAGACTTTGAGTCAATATAAGAATCATAAAAGAAATAGGATTCTTAACAACTCTAAAAGAAATAGGATTCTTAAATTAAAATAATAATAATAAGCTAAAAAAATTATAGAAGGATTCGAATGCTGGGTCCTATATGGGTTCGTGTCTTTTACCCTGATTCTAATAGTGATTATTTTATATCTGAAGTTCATCTCAAATCAAATGTAATTGTAAACAATCATAAACCTGACATCACATCACAAAGCAACTTGATTTCTATATACTCTCCATTGGAACAACATACTGCTATATGCATGTATATTCTACAAGAAAATGAGGACGTATGGACTTGCCAACAGTAGAGACGATCACGATTCACTGCAACTAAACACAAGCCTTCTTTTCGTATACATAACTTCTTTTTGTTCTGAAGAACGATGATACTTTTCCTGATCTAAATGCGCCAGTTTGAACAAACGATTTCCGCCAGATGGGTGTCGTGACCTGCAAATGGTTCTCTCTCATTTTCCATCTTCGTTGGATGGCATTACAAGGTACGTGCAAGTGTCTGGTTCCCGGCATCAAGGACTGCATCATGAACATGAGTGGTGCTGCAGAGAGAAAGAGAGATTAATAGAAATATATCTTTTGCTCATTCACATTGGCCGAGTTACTAACTTATATTCAGTCTTGTTCATGGTGATACCTGAGATAGCTTAAAGATGACATTCTGTAAAGGCATGTGAATACAAGAAGGTGCAACCCGATCGAGTAGAAGAATATAAAACTTCGAGCATATCTGCAACAGAGGACGCAAGCTCAGGAAACATTTGGTTTTAACCCACAAATGGGAGTAACATTAAATTCATATTTATGTTGTTTGGTACAAATTGGTTTATGAGAAACTTTAAACGAAATTGTGTCAAGAAACCTCTCATTGTTTGGTTATTTGGAGAAAGCAAAAGATGGATGAGATCTAGGCTTCATTTTTTTTATTCTGAACTTATAAATATTTGTAAACAAAATTAAAAGATAAATATTGGCTTTATCCTTGTTCTCTCCCTCTCTTCTTACTCTCTACATGCAAAACTGCAGCCTTGAGTAATAAACTCTGCATACTTCCTATATTAGCTCATCATTGTAGTTATTTGTAGGGCTCCCTCTTTCTGATTCATGGCTGAGCACAATATTGAAAAGTACATTCCTTACAATCCCCCTCTTCTCCATCTTCATTTAATAATTCAAACTTTTCTTTAAATAACGAACTGGAATAGTGGAATGACCTTTATAATATCTTCTCTCTTTTTCAAATTAAAACTGAACCATCTCTCTCAAATTGATGTTGTACACATTCTCTAACTCTCCTCCTCCCTCTTTCTAACTCTCCTGTCCAAAAACTCTCTCTCTCTCTCTCTCTCTCTCTCTCTCTCTCTCTATATATATATATATATTATGTCTCTCCTCTCTCTATTCTCTCTCACCCTTTACATACTTCTCTCTTTCACTTTCTTCTATCTTTCACTGTCTTTTTATCCCTTCTATCTCTTAACTCTTAAACTAAGAGACGTTAATTGGAATATTTATAACATAATAATAACCAATTATATATAATTGTAGTAAACTAAAATTAAATTTAGCCAAATAAAATTAACTCTAACATCTGTAGCAATTATATTCAATTAAAACTCTAACCATGTGGAAAATTTCCAAGGATGTAATTTTTGGATGTTTTGTAGTATTTTCTGAAACTAATGATAAATTACATGTCACTCGATATATAACAGTTTGTCTCCACACTACTGATAGAGGAAGAAAAGAAATGTCGTTAGTTGATGGAAGAAAAACTGAAGATCACTCCTCCATTTAGTGCACTCCATTTAGTGCGCGTTCCATATGTTGGGAGAGACTTGCTCTCAAAGACAATTATTACAAACTATAGAAAAATTGAAGATTAGTCCTTATTGTAATTTTAGTATTTAGATGGTTATAAATAAATATAGGTGGTTATTTATAATTGTCACAATTTGATATATTTGGTTATAATTGTCACAGTTTGTTAAATAGTTCTAAATGGTTACAAATATGACAACATGGTTATAGAAAATTCTTCATGGTTACAATTGTTCTGTTTTAGTTCGAGACAGAGAAATTAAACATATAATTACATAAATATATTTAATTAAAAGGTACACGTGAGAGAGAGAATGAAAGGGCCAACAACTTAAGTTCTAAATCCTTTTAGTTTACTTTGAAAAGAAGTTGAATTAAAGAATAAAGTGGGTAGAGAGAGGGGGTTTAAACATAAAGACTTGTCAATAGTGCTCAACCATGATTCGGAAAATTAGATGTCGTACAAAATTTTCCCTCGATAAGTAGTTTTGGACTTCTGGCAGACAAAGTCCGCTTTCGACGACGAGGGAAATAAATTGATATTAAGCGTTCGTTATTGTCCATCTTTTTCAGTCAACTCCCTCCTTCCATAACAAATCTTGTACGAATAGATGAACGACCCACGACATTTCACAGAAGAAAAGTTTGGTTTTTGGTCGCAAGGAGATCGAATGCAGAATAATTGATCATGGGTGCATTTAGGAGTGACTTTTCCCGATTTATTGAAGCAGATGGTGATCTCTCTTTCGAAAGAGAGTTTTGACATAGCAATGTACACGGAGCTCTATAGCAAAGAACGGAGATGAGTTAATTCATCACAACTGAAGAATAAAGAATGAGACATATACACAACTCCAACTTGATTACGAAGTCGTGAAGATCAATTTGACAGGACTTTTAATTCATGACAGACTCAAAATACTTTCCAATTGAGATCTAATGATCACATGAAACTATATGCAACATATTATGTAACAACATCTTATTCTCGGCATCTTCGATTTCATGGAATTCTTAACAAAGGGGCTACGCAGGGGTTCTCAAGACTATTCCTAATTTTGATGTTGAAATTCGGTCTTCAGTTATCGTCTTCTACTTTCGCATTTATGTACATTATGTCATTGTCATGCATGAGAGTGTCGCTTGACGTGATGGCAACGCATGCATCCTGGAAGATGTGGGTAGAGACGCAGATGCAGCCTCTCCATATCTATTCCATATCTATGGGGGTAAGATTGTGTACATCATGACCTTCCAAACCCTGTATATATGGAGCCTCGTGACACCGGGGTGCCTTTTTATGTCACTGGCATGCATACTGTATGTAACAAGGGGCAACTAGACACTGACTAGCATATTTGATGTTACAAATGAATGATTCTCTAGTTTAAAAATCTTTTACAAGGCTAATTTTAAGTGGCTTCCTACGTGTTTCAGATGTCCTCGTGCCTAGGAAACAAGCATTTAAGTGATCAGGTACTGACTACTTAGGTGGCCGCCTGACAAGGGAGGCAGGTACCTCTTGCCACTTCGGGCACCTCATTCCGCCTCGACATGAAATATGAATGCAGCTCAGATCAGACCGAGTAAGCCGCAAGCTACAGATAGATATTAAAGGTGAAAATAGCATGCTAGGTAAATCCCCCTCACTGACTTCCTTCTCATTTTCTCTACCCAAAATTGCCTCTTGCCGATGCTAAGGGCGCAACCAGGGCCAGCCCTGGGGCAGGGCAGCCAGGGCGACCGTCCAGGACCCATGGACCAGGAGGGCCCAAAAAATCAGTTTAAACATATATTTATTAATAATCTTGGATCTAAAATAGAACTAGTATGTATCATAGACTTCTCTTAACACAAAACAATTGTGGTGTAGTGGTTAATATGTTAGACTTTTATACTAGAGGTCCTAGGTTCAAATCTTGGTGGCAACTTTTTTTAATTTATTATTTTTTTAGTTTTTTTTTTTTTTTGTATTATATATGGGGGCCCATTTTGAAAATTTGCCTAGGGCCCCCATGAACACAGGGTCGGCCCTGGGTGCAACTCCGGCATCTCTCTCTCCTCCTCTGCCAGGGCCCGATTAACACTACTTCGAGTCCGAGTCAAGTAGAAAGAAAATATCGTCCGAGTCAAGTAGAAAGAAAATATCAGAGCCTCACGACATAAAATGGCAGCCATAAACTACAAGATTGTCTTAACTTACATATTGCATAACTGACACCCCTAGTTTAGTCTCGTCGCCCCAGCCTAGGTCTTTTGACACCTCTAATTTAGTCCCGAGGGCCCAGCCTAGGTATTTTGGTCTTTGCCGCCTCATCGCTTAAATAAGCTTGCTTGACTTTTACTGCTCTAAGAAACTTCCAAATAAATTGACAACAAAACATCAATCAACCAACAACAAGAATGCCTCCATTCCAAGTTTTTGGGTTCAGCTACTTGCATCCTTTTCTTCCAGTATGCTCTATGTAGCGTCCTCTCTCTAACGTTAGCAAATGTCAGATCCTGTATCACAGCCTCAATCCAAGTGAATTTAAGTCAACCCCTTGTTCTAACAGCTCCTTTATCTATGATCCTTCAACTCCTAACGTGTGCATATATTAGTCTCCGTTAGACATATTTGAACCATCTCCAATGATAGTCTTATCCTCAAAATGTACCACCTCTAACTTCCATGGAATGCACTCATTTCTTGGCCTCTTCCAATGTATTGCCACCAATTCACTTGAGCATTCTCATCTCAACTACCCTCAATTTTTTTCCTAACATGTTTCTTATTTGCCCAACATTCCAACCCCAAAACATTGCTCTAATAGAGTATTGACAGAACAAAAGCTATTACCAACACTATAGTCTAAAAGATGTACCTAAGTAATTGCATCAGCAAGAATAAATTATTGAGAGTAAAGGACATAAAAGATTTCTTCTCTGTAACTTGTGGGTAAGAACAGTAGGAAGGCCATTGCATTTGGAGAGCTATGTGACACCTTAGGCACCTATTAGATAACTCGTTCATGTGAGAAAATAAAACATAGGTGCTGTAGCACAAAAGCTAAATAGCATGCCACATTAGCATATTTGACATAATGTCATAAATGAGCACGGAATATAATAACCTAAGTTTCAAAAGGACTGACGTTGTGCTGACATTCCTCTACTCTAGAGAACCGTATCCGTGTTTAATGGGCATCTAACAGGATACTTGCACAGGTCACGGATATCTTTTATAATGGGTCTACTCTAGGTTTGGTATAGAATCTATTTACTATCTAAACTGGTATTCTAAAAACCAGACTAATCAGCCATGTTATCAACTACTTTGGACCAAGCACATAATGAAACCACACAATATAACTAGCTAAAAGCAACAAACTCCTAGCATTAAGATCTTATACATATTTAGATGTGCATATAACCGGTGTCTAAAGATCAAAATCGACGGTATCAGCAATATCGGCGGTTTCGGATCGGAGTATCAGCTTTTTTTGGTATCCGAAAACAAAAAATTATTAAAAAAAATGAATTTTTTTTGTACATTTAGACAATTTTAAGTATTTTCTATGTTGTTTCTTAGTACTTTTGAAATTTAATAGTCACCCTTATTGGTTGGTTTACTTGCGATAAATAAGTTTTCTTCATTTATATGCTTTTACAACCTTACTATGCTTTTACACCCTTGTTGATTGATCTTTTTTGTTCAATTTTCTCTGTCAAATTGACTGGAAAAGAGATCTCAACATCAGTATCGGTAGTGGTCAATATCGAATCGGGACATGCCAAACCGTATCGGTATCGACTAGATCGTATCTATATTGGCCAATACTAAAAACTATGGTCAATACAACCTAGAATATGACCTAACAGCATGAGCATAAGTAGCACAGAAACAGAAACATGGACACCACACCAATTTTGTCATGTTGTATTATCTGACATGGGCACAATGTACATGCTAAGTCCAACATGGAAACAACACTTGAGTTTTGTGGATGTAATGAATAAGGCGAACATTCAGGAAATAAGCATTCCTATTTAGATAAATTGAACAAACAAACGGATAAGATTAGCATAAAAAAAAGCCAGTATAATAGAATAAGCAAGATAAAAAAATAAAAATAAAATAAAACTTTGAATACTTCATTTTGCCAAAGAAAGTAACATACTTGTTCCCTAGGAGAAAACGGCCGCTGGTAAGTGTGATTTTATCCCTAAAACCAAGTTCCTTGTACCTTTGATCCCTTTCCTGAAACAATCAGAAAAGGCCAGGGCCTATGAGAAGAAATAATGTACAAAAGGGAACAAGCACATAAGAACAGAACAATAATAACATCAAGTATAATGGAAGAATATGGTGCATTTCAGCTGAATGCCATTTGAAAGTTTTAGCAAACCATTTGACTGTACTTGCAGTATATAACATCCAAAATTTTATAAATACTATGTATTGCATGCTAAAAGCCTATTGCTCATAGAATCAGTATAAATAATATGTATTGCCTGAAGAGGACCAATAACGAGCTACATAAAACAACTGGATACTCAATGAATCATCAATAAGGAAATTGTCCGGTAATGGTGATTGAGCTCACCCTAATGAAAAACTTAAAATGAAAGATGGCATCAGTCACCAGGGGTGGCCCAGTGATTGGAATTGGGGAGGGTTACAGGGGGGTCCTGGGTTCGAACCCAGGCTTCACAAAAAAAAAAAAAAAAAAAAAAAAAAAAAAACTATGCATCAGACTAGGTCGGTATCGATAATCGGCGTTAAGTTGTAAAGGCATTTATTCTATCTGATACGAAGTTGTGCAGGTAAAAAAGCTTTTCTTTTTTTTTGGAGAAATTTTGACTTATCCCCCACTTTATTTATCCATATTCAGGGTGCACTCCACTGTTTTACCCTAATGTACAAGACCCCACACTTATGACAAATACCGTCTCTTCCTAACGGTCAACTCGTTTGACCCAATTTTTTGGACGAAAATACCCGTCTTCTTTTTCCCCTCCTTGTCACAGCCCCCCACTCCTCCCACCCCTCCCCGCCACCACCCCCCTCCCCCGCCGGCTCAGCCACCCCCGTCCCCCCCCCCCACCTCCTCGCGGCCTCCCGTGCCCCCGCCGGCTCAGGCGGAGCAACCCCCCCCCCTCTCCACCTCGGGCCCCCGGCCAGATCCGTGCCCCCCCTCCCCGCCGCTCGCAACCCGCTCTCCCCCCCCTCCCCGCCACCCCCCCCTCCCTCGCAACCCGCTCCCCCCATCCCGCAAGCGTCCGAGAAAACGACGTGCGGGCACTGCCGCGCGTGGTGGTCGTATGGATTTGCTGGAGCGGTCATGCGCTGCGGCCAAGGCAACACGGGAGGCCGGGTCGCAGGTACGCGGTGGCCTGTGCGGGCGGGCGCTGCCCCGGCGCTAAGCCGCGTAGGTGGTTGCTTCCATGATGGGTACGAAGGCGAGGAGTACCGCTGTCGTGAGGGCACCACGTGCGGGTTGGGGGGCACGGATCAGGTCGCAGGAGTGTGTGTGTTGGTTGGGGGGGGGAGGGGGGTTTGCTCCGCCAGAGCCGGCGGGGGCCCGGGGAGGGGGGGGGCTAAGCCGGCGTGGCGGGGAGGGGTGGGGGGAGCGGGGGCCTGCTGCAAGGAGGGGGGAAAGAAGACGGGGATATTTTCGTCCCAAAAAAAGGGTCAAACGAGCTGACCGTTAAGAAGAGACCGTTTCCGTCAAAAGTGGGAGGATCTTGTACATTAGGGTAAAACAGTAGGATGCAACCTGAATATGGATAAATAAAGTAGGGGGTAAGCCAAAATTTCTCTTCTTTTTTTTAATCTTACAAGGTTATCTGGTAACTGGTGAGCATGGTTTAGTGGAGTTTCACACAGGTATATGGCCTGCAGCCTGCTTTATATAAACATTTCTTTATAGTTCTCCTGAAGTCAGAGAACAGTCTAAACTATACACCCAATTGTTCTGAAACTATTAGATGCGGACATAAGGGGTGGATATAAACTTAATATGGAAAAAACTTCATGGACATGTCATCTAATTTAAGGCCTGAAAACAGAATTTTAAAGACATGAAGGCCCAACATAGAATCAAACCTTTGATTCAAATTTATAAATGTAAAAAATTGAGTAAGAAGTTAAAACCTTTCTTGAGAAAGCAGCAAAAGGATTTATATCCTCCTCATACATCTTCTTGTACTTAGATTCAACATCTGAACTTAAACCACTTTCAACATCTTCTGCATACTGATGAGAAGCAGAAGGTTAATGCAACATGCATGGGAAAATACTTACAACAGTAGCATATAATATGTGTAGAACCTTCTTTGGTCCTCTAGAAACAAGCTTTTCTTGGCTGTAGTCTTGAATATAACGAATCTTTCCATAAAGCTTTACATTATCAGCTTTGGTTTTCTCCAATTCTGCTGTTAATACCCCTATCTTCTCTTTCAATTGCCTTGTTTCCTAGAAAAATATACAAGTCACTGAGAACTAGAAGATGAGGCATACTATTAAAATGCAAAAGAGAGGTATTCTGCTCAGAAATAGTATTAATGACATACGTCACATACCTCTTCCGTTTCACGTAAGCGTGTCCGGAAACGATCACGTTGGTTGCAAATTACTTTGAGCATTGAATTCTGATCTTGATCAGAGCTTATTTGTCTCTGATCTGTCCCCTGGAATGTGAAAAGAGAACCAATGTAATAGAACAAATTGTTCGAAGTAAAACGATGAAAGATTTTACTTTCTCGAAGGTCAGGTATCAAAATACGAGCCGTGGAAGAAGAAAAATGTTCATCATAAAAATAGTTAGAAGAATTTTCTTTGACAAAAAAGACCAGTCCTCCATAGTGTGCACATGAAGCATACTATACATATACACCTTAATGACAACACAATGGTTCAAATTACGGTCTTGCTATAAGGATATCATACAATATAGTCAAAACAACAAAAGGTTTCTTTGACAGTTTTCTACAACATGAATTAGCATATATTATAGAGCTGCAAATAGTGTTTGTTTTGTTTTGCTTTACTTTTATGATCTTAACATGAGAACGGAATCCGTGAATTATCTGTGTAAATTGTCTGTGGAGGATGTAATATAAATCCATAAAATGAGAATGCCACCACCACACACACACACACACTAATGAGAATGCTCACATGAATCCTTGTGTCCCCCACCCTCTCTCATTTGAGTGGGTCTGTGTTCACACTCATGAGAATGCTCACATGAATCCTTGTGGGAACTCTTGTCCAGAGCTTTGCCGGGCTCATCTTAATGGAAGAGGACTTACTCACTGCAGAATCTCAGGATTCATGTGAGCATTCTCATGAGTGTGAACACAGACCCACTCAAATGAGAGAGGGTGGGGGACACAAGGATTCATGTGAGCATTCTCATTAGTGTGTGTGTGTGTGTGGTGGTGGCATTCTCATTAGTGTGTGTGTGTGTGTGTGTGTGTGTGGTGGTGGTGGTGGTGGTGTGGTTGGGGGGGGGGGGGGGGGGGTGTATCATGTTACCCAAAAGAATCGTATTTTATCTCAATATGTAAATATCCGTGGAATACTGTTATGTTCTTTATAGATTGTGAGACTTCTCTATTAAATCATATATAAAAATTGATATGCAACAACAGGATAATATTGTATTTTAGTGAGATTCTAAGAAATAGTATATGAGATTTTTGAATGCTTTAGTAGATTGAACCAAAAACATATCGCTATCATAGTCGGTAGCATCATCTCCATTGGCCTACTAAACCCAGGTCAGCAATTGCCAAAACTTGATACTGACATAACAAATGAAAATATTGTGATCATATATCCACCTGATACTAACTACCCACTGAATTGCTGCCATAATACTGGTCAAGGAAAGATTACGGCTTGTCATCAAACCGGAAAGGTTAATTGACAGGTAGCTAGTCGTTTCTTATTAGTCATACTGTGCAATCTCAAGGAACTGAGGTAAAACACTAGAAACTTTCTGCATACTTTAAAGCTTATTATAGCAGACAAAGTTAAATAAAGATACCAAAAAGGTTGTTGATCTCAAGTGTATATTATAAGAAAAAGATCTGAAACATAGAAGAAGTGAATGCATTCATGTGACAAGAAACGTAAGGAAAGAAACTAAGAAAGAATGATCAACAAACAAAGAAGATAGAAGATAGAAACAGAAACGAAGAAGGAACAAGAAAATATATTATCAAATAGTACCTCTGATACTTCACTCGTACTCATCTCCTGAAGATCCCAATCATTTAGTGAGCCTCTACGTTCTGTTGTGCTGTAACCCTGAGATATGATACTAGTCAAAGTTAGACAAAATAATCAAATTGTTTATTGTCAAAGGATTATAACAGAAAGTCACACAAAGATTCATTGACAGGAAATTTTAGATCACAGGAAAAAAAGAAGAAGCTGATATGAGGCTGTATAGCAAGAAAACCTCAGTGACGAAAGCTGCAATATCATGCACGACGCATTAAGAATAGCACAACAAAAAGATCTTCAGAAATGGTTCTAGAAGGAAAAAGAGAATTAACCTTCAATATGTCATCTTCAAGTTTTGCAATTAACCTTTGTTGTTCATTCACCTTCACAGTTAGTTCAGCAATCTTCCCTTCAGCTGTTTCTAGCATACTTGTTTTCTCTGAGATTTTAACCTTTACAACAAGCAATTAGTTGATCAGAAACAATGATCAAACTTCTGCTGATGAGCAGTAACATTAATCAAAAACTGAAAAGGACTAAAATCTAATACAAAGACCAAAAGGCACTATCAAAGGAAATTATTCACAAGCTTTACATATTAAGAAACTATTCAAGAATGTCATATCAATCGTAACAGTTAGAGAAACTGAAGAGAGCTAAGCCATTGAGTAGAGCTATAAGACAGACCTTCAGTTGTGTTAATTCATGTTCCATTTTCTTGTTCTTGTCAAGTAGCAAGGACTCCAACTTGCTCATTTCTTGCCTATCAGTAGCTAGTTCCCAGTCTTCAGCCTCGATTGAGTTGTAACCAACAGCCTACAGATGGGGCGCTCGAAGATCAGTAGACAAAGAAACTCTTAACACATAAGTTGTATAAAAGGAACAATATAAGAGTGCCCTGAGAAATAACAAAAATAAAAAAGAACAACCAGCACAGGGATCGATTATCCTTAGTTACAGTTTCATTACATGGTATGCTAGGGTTTTATATGCATCAGGAATTGTATCAACAAGTTCCTTTCCAATACTTTCTAAATAGGGAAAAAGAAGAAGAAGAAAAAATAGATAGGCATGTGTAACTGCAGAAATACAAGATACAAAATCCTGAATGACAATGATCAATGTTTTATAAACCATTATAGAAGCAATAAACATTATCGAAGCACGTAATATTCAATGTGAAACTCCACCCCCCCCCCCCCCCCCTCCCCCCCCCCCCCCTAATTAGTGGGGGTACCTTAGCTGATTCTGAATCATGGAACTCTGGTATCTAGCAGAGACAGCTAGTTGTTTAAGGTAGTGTAAATATACCTATCACTAATTGCCATGACAACAAGTTTGATTCCTTCTGCAGCTCAGCTTCCCTTCATGGGTATAACCTACAATGTCATGGTTTTGAATGCAAGAATTCAGAACCCTAACACCTAATAATATTCAAAGAGTATTTCCACCATGTCAGTGGATGAGGGCTATGCTGCAGAGATGTGCAGACGGACTTGGGTAATGCACAAGACAAAAAAATCAAGAGAAGGCAAGTTCAGCAAAATTTAGGAGCGCAAGCAAGAGAAAAAATACACATAGAAGAAACAGCAGGTACTGGAGAAAGAAGTAGAGGTAATAGCTATAATAAGAGACGCAAAATGATAGCCAAAGGAGCAAAAACAAACTACAGGGGGAAAAATGTAGTTAAGGAAGAATAACCATCCATTCAGAACACTTCATTCTTCTCTCATACTAAGCAGTCAAAAACGGTTATATATCGGTTATATAACCGATATATAATGGTATCTGTCCTGGACCGATATTTTTTGCAGAAATATCGGTAAAATATCGGAACCGATATTATCAGCCGATATGGCCGATATTGTTCGAAATATCGGTTTACAAAAAAACCGATTTCTCACGGTTTTGGTTTTGCTACAGAAAAATCGATATTGAATGATATGACATTCACATCAATGGAGAATGGAGATTACATCTTCTGCCATCAAAATCTCCATGCATCAAACTATTAGAGATGTAGTTCCTCAAGTGATCTCCTTTATCTTGGATCTCTTGGATTTCTCGACGATATGTATACTTTCTGCATATTTTATAATAGAAAACTATTAAGTGTATCGTTCATATATAAAAATTGTGTTAAAAATGCAAACCGATATTTACCGTTATAAAATCGATATATCGGTGATATATCTATAACTCTACTGGACCGTTATCATAAAAAATCCGTTATTAACTACATAGCTCTCATATTAATGGGCTCATCTATGGAGCATATCCATGGAAGTTTGGTATCTAGGCGGAAACTGCTAAATTGTTTAAGGTAGTGTAAATATACCCATCAATAATTGCCACGACAACAAGTTTGATTCACTTCAGCTTCCCTTTTACGGGTATAAGCATAACCTACACCGGCATGGTCTGTGCATGCAAGAAATCAGAACCTAACACCTAAGTAATAATATTCACAGAACCTAACACCAAGTAATAATATTCAAAGAGGATTTATCCATTAGTCAAATGATGAGGCCTTTGTACAGATGTGCAGACAGACTGAGCTAATGCACAAGAAGAAGAAAAAAAGATAAAGAGAAAGGAAACCTCAGCAATCTTAGTGCAAGCAACAGAAGAAAATACACGATGAACAAGAAGAAACAGTGGATACTGAAGAAAGAAGTACAGGTAATAAATAGCTGGAATAATAGACAAAACCAGGGGCGGACTCAGGGAGTAAAGTCAGAGGGGGCTTGGAAAAGAAGAATTAGTGGGCACTTGAGAAGAAGAAAAAAAATCTAATTCAAATGTATGTGAGATTGGAACTCAAAGACCTAAAAAATAGTCTTATCTACCTAACCAACTACCTAGCCTTTAACAATGATTATATATATATATATATATAATATATATATATGTGTGGAAACAAAATTGAAAAAAACTAATATTCAAGCCTTCACCCACCAGAATGGGGTCATCTATGGAGCATAAAAAAATACTCCATAAGAGAATTGAGTGATCAATTGACACAGTTTTTATGACTAGCTGACATCAACCCTCTAGTTTGGTTCTAGATTCCTAGCCAGGTAGCTATGAATGTGAGAGAGTCATACCACAAAACCTAGACGGCCAGTTGGCAAGTAGGTAGACCTACCTTTTGGCTATGTAGTTTAAGTTCATGCAATCAGGGGCATCATCAAGGAAGAATTTATAAATGCTGATAAAGAAAAGGAAAAAGTTATAAATAAATGAGAAAACTATGTTACATGGACAAGGGAAACTAGTGTCGATATTGTGCAACATAGGTGACTACTTACCTATTTAAAATCTATGTATTCCTTGTCCATATCAGTGATCTTTGGAAGAAAGAGAGGGAAAAAGGATAATAAAAAAAAGAATAAGATATACATACAACTCTAGGATAATTTGAATCATAGAAGAACCCATATATACCTAAAAAGTAATACGCATAGGGAAGGTACTTTTTACGAGCATACCAGTTTGTTCACCATTCTTCTACATGTAAAGTAATCTTGACAAGAATGTTGTCCGTTTCGACAAGGTTTCTATTTCTTAGTAGATACAATCTATTAAAATCCAAGGATAATAGGACATATTATATCATATATTATAGCTGATATCCATATATAAATATAATTATCTATTAGATCATCTCTTACTTCGCATCCAGGCTAGCAAGAATCTTGTTATTTCCTGCTAGAATGGAGGTTGAAGCAGCGAACGTCATAATCTCTTAGGCCTAGGGAAGATTAACGTAAGGATTAGTAAAAATGTTTTTATGCAAGGTTTACATAAATAGTCCTTACGAAAGATGTCTTGGAGCAATTTTTATATAATCCTTTAGACCAGGTTTCCGTATAAACAGTTCAGGGAAGAGTTTTCACATAATACTATTTCAGTGAGTAGTGTGGACAACCTATGTTGCACGAATACAAACACAGTTACCGATAAGGACACCATACAAATACAGGACACGGACATTTTCAAATAGGCATAATAGATTAATAGTAGTACCTATGTAACAGGAATACAGACAGATACGGTGCGGATACAATACAGATACTATTTTTCCGTGTCCGTGCAACATAGGTGGCAACTAACTTCATAAAAGCGGAGATCGAAAAAAAACAAGATTTCGTCTTGTATCGGTCCGTTGTACTGCAATCGTTCCGAGGTCACAAACAATCAGGGACCTAGCCCAAGATAGGCCCTAAAGCATAACTTCAGGCTGTGCTAGGCCTTGGTTGGTATAACTAGGGTGCCTCCTCGATCTCCTATAAGTGGATAGTAATTAATAATTAACAAATTTAAATTGCATGAAACAAGAGAGTGAATCCGTTAGCATAATAACTAGTATCACAATGAAATGCATGTGGTGTTATTGCTGATTATATCTATATGCAGAAGCTCAAAATAAGGACACTAAGGATTTTGTAAACATTAAGTCGGATACATCTTCTCTAAACATCATGAGATGAGCAGCACGTTGCTTGGGGAAATGAATTATAAAGTTGAAAAGGAGATATTAGTATATGCACCTGCAAGATTTTGACTTTTTTGCGCAGATCATCAACAAGTTTGACAGTTGGCCTTTCTTGAAGCTCTTTTTTAACCTCGGCAAGAGCAGTATCCTGTCATAGGAAGTGAAGACTCGATAAAAAAAAAAAGGAAACAGTGAAGTACCAGAATTGTAACTTTGCATGATTCTAATGAAAGAAGATGGTTTTTGACTTCTCAAAAGCTGATTCAGTCCCCAGTCTTCGAAATATGAAAGGGGTTCAACACCTTTTCATTGATTAGTGCATTTAACTTCTTGATCTCATTCATGTGCTGTTCCCTCTCATTGGCCAAGGTGGTCTCCATTTGACGAAGTTCAACATTTAACTCTGAGACTATCTTCTCCTTTGCATTTAACGAACTTTCAAGCATATTACTTGAATCCAGAAAATCGCTGCAAAATAGTATTCTAAGATAATCCAAACGGAAAGGAAAATTTGAAAGCCATTAAGAAAAGAACAGCATCAGTAACAATTGACATATATCTAAGTAACTAGAACAAAGATACATAGCTGAACTTATTGTGTAAGTAAACCAATTATTTACATATTGAATGGCAAGTTGCTAAACAACATAACCAGAAAAAGTGAGGTATCCATCAAAGGATGCTCTTTGATGAGAGCTGAATTTTAGCGTTGTATATCAATAATATGTAGTCCAACTTATAAAGAAGATTATTATATGCTTTAGTATATGTTCGTATGAGAGACACATCATACTACATTACTGACATGTCTATCATAACATACATGATAGCATAAATGACAAAGTAATTGTTTACAGGATTAGAGATGCATTCAGCAGGTAAGCATTTAATCAACAAATTAGCATGTCAGCAATCAGCATTTGCAGGGTACATAAGATTGTCATTATAAACTGAAGTCCATAATGCTGCAGAAAATTCAATTAACCTAAGCTTTCTATCCGTTATGAACACAGGATATTTAAAACTTACAACTAAGCTGTAATTTCCAGGTCAGGCTATTTCCAGGAGCTGGCACCTACGAAGAAATCACCAAGGTTTTCTCTCCTTCAGAATCCAAGATTGAAAAAACGGTAATTTTCACATCCTATCACTTTCCCAGAAGTATTGAATAGAAGGACTCTTATCTTCAAGGAGCCACCAATAGCTACATCCTCCGGCAACTGTTAGGTAATTTGGAATAAGCAATTACTCTCCAATCTTCCTACATATAGTATCCGTCCTTCCTAAGTCAGACCTGACCACTGTCAAGGAAAGCTTTTTATATGACTATGTTTAAACTACCACATCAATTTTAGCCTTTCCTTCCTCTTCTAACTCTCATATTCAAATCGAAGTTCCAACCAGTTTGTTTGCCATGGAATATACACAGTTCAAAATAAAAGGACGTGCCACTTATAGTAGTACGTTGTCAAGTGACAATGATGAAATCCTGAACATCTAACCTGCTTTTATCTTCATTTTCTTCGTTTGTCGACTGTAGTTGAGAACGCAAAGCACCCTGCATGATTAAGTGGTAAATTCATCAGTAAAGTGAGAAGAGTATATGGCACATTGCATTAACAATAGCCAAACATCAAATTCCACAATAATGTTTGCAATCAACTTTCTCTATAGGATAATGTTCTCTAATGAGAATTTATATAAAAAGAAGCTCAACTAGTACATATGAAATAAAGTCTGATTTGATGGAAGCATTGCTGCAGGAGGTTACTTTTGAAGTTCCCGTCTTTTACATAATTTACATTAAATACATTGCAAGCTATCTGCATTTATCAATGATATTATTACATCTGCATAGTGTGTCTAAGAATGAGTACATTTAAAGCTACGTTTAGGTCAAAAGAGAGTGGAAGCATACTAAAATTAATTTCTCACTTGATCAATTATCTATCTTAACATTTATGACCATATGAGGAATACAGATTAATTATCTACCTTCTCCCTTTCGAGACTTTGAAGACGAGTTTGCGCTCGTTCAACCTCATCCATAAGAAGATTGACCTCAGATTCCTTTGCAGCTCTTTCTTCCTCTGGAATTGAGAAATAAGTTCCATAAGACCAATTTTGAGATATTGGCAAAACTGCTAAGAGCCTCATATGACGATGAGAGAAATGATAAAAATTTGAAATTGCAGTGATGTAGTCGAGTTTTAGGGGTGGGGGGGAACCCACCTGATTGAGCACGAAGTTCAAACAACTGGCTCTGTGCAGACTCGTGTAACTTCTGGATATTAGTAACACTTTCCTTAGCTTGTCGTAGTTGGTCTTGTAGCAAATACTCCCTGCCCGGAGGAAAGTACAAAACATTACAGTTTTCCATACCGTTAACAAACCGGGACAGTCATGTAAGTGTACAGCAAAAAGGGTAATTGAAGAACGTGCATGAGAGAAATGTTCACAACAATAATGAGAGATACCTTTCTTTCAAAACCTCGAGTGTTTTCTGGTTATCTTCAGCCAGGCTTCTCTGTTTTATCTCAACAATCTCTCTCACTTTTTCTTCCATCTAAATAAGCATTTGAAAGGTTATACTTAATTCAATTAAATGGCAAGTTCTAAATGTTATGCAAATATGTGGTGAATTTAGGAGGTCCTATAACATGATTGTTCTCAAAGAACTTAAAGGTTTAAGATCATCATATACAAAAAAAGGACAAATCAAGACTTAAAGGAGATAAGATGGTATATGGAACAACTGGTTTTAAGAGTGACATTTAATAAAGAATGTGTGATAGATGCAGGGCCTGGGCGGCCTATAAACAATGTCAAAGTCTTTGTCACACAGATGTAGATCTCAACATCATAAACGAATCAAAGGAGCATAGTCACCGATGTCACATTGTGTCAATAGAAATTTTCATACTGCCTGACCTGTTGCTCTAACTGGCGATTCCGCTCCTCGAGTCTTCTTATCGTAGCTTGCTGGTTCTTTAAATGGGCCGCTTCAGCTCGAAATTCTTCAAGCTCAAGCTTCATCTTCCGATTCTCCATCTCAAGCTCTGACAACTTCTGGTCTTGCTCCTGCGTAAAAACAAACCACTCAGAGAGCAACAAACTAAACATAACTAGTACGAGAGTACCATGTAAAAGGTTTATCGTCAAGTTAGTTGGTAACGTGTTCCAGTCACTCAGGACAGAGCATACCCGTAATTCATATTCACCCATTACCAACTAATTGTAGATGTTACAAGAGTTTGCAAACTCTGAAACTATGGAGGCCGGTAAAGTCTGAAAAGAAAATTTCCAAAACTTCACCACTTACAGCGATAGAAGCAAGAGCTGGATAAGGGTCCGGAGCTTCATAAAGCTTCTGGTAAATGTTAAGAAAGGCATTCTCTCCAAATTTCGCTCTTTTGGTAAGATTATCAACTTCTTCTTGGTAAGACTTAAGTAAGGAATTGAACAAGTTCAGCTTCTCGTCCGCAGAAGCTTTCTTGAAATCTAGATATGCCAAATTACAAATTCATCCCCATACCTCGAGTGAACAATCAAGTAATGTAACAACAAATATGACAAATGGAAGATCTAACATACCGCGAGTGCTCTCCGCGAGCTTGCGCCTGTTCTTCTGGCTGCTTTCTTGATTCTCTGCGATCTTCAGCCCCTGCTCGTCAAGACTGCTTCTTTCCTTCTCCAAGTCAAAATCTGACATGAAAGAAGAACTCGTTAGCAAATCGGAAACTTGGAAACACTCTCGAGTACACAGACACACACACACGACATCTCATGGATGATGAGGGCACTTGTGCGCACATACACATGGAGGAAAACGTGGAGGGAGAGAGTGACAGTGGCAATCTTCCTACTGGAAAGAATTATGGTAGGCAAACTAACTTGAGTCTTCGACTCACAACACCTAAAATGACTTACATGTATAGAAGTTAGGTTTGACGGTAAGTAGCATCAAGACACATGAAAGTATGCTCGAAACTTGTAGTGATTGTGCACAATTTGTAATTTATAGAACAATTTATAGCTGAAACATGACTCGACAGAACCAACTAAGGGCTAGTTTGTTTCCCATCTGAAACGGAAAACACTCCACTTTTAATAGCAAATGCCAAACGGAACTCTCACGAGCAACTGGCGTTTACCCTTCTCGTCCAATTACATATGGTCAAAACGGAAAATGCGGGTGGTCAAAACGGAAAATGCGGGAACCAAACACGTTTCCGTTTGCAGTTTAGGCCAAAATGCCGACGGGAACAGCAGAAGCGCCATTACAAACGGGAACCAAACTAGCCCTAGTAATAGCATTAAGGAGGGGCTAATAACTGCAGGCGAGGAAGAACGGAAGCTCCGGTGCACGTGTCCAGTGTCTCGTCTTGTCCGACACCAATCGGGCTCAGTTCGGAGGCTCCAGAATACGCTAGTTACAGCCGAGTTACTCGATAACTATAGTCCTTAGTATAATTATGAAGGACCTAACAGCGCCGTGTCCGTGTCGAGACATCGGAGCCGGGATCGATGCGAATCCGCGTGATTGCATAGATCGCCATTATATAGTAAGAATTAGGGTTTTCGATTCTAAAGGAGGGGGGAGGGAGGGGGGAATACCGCTCCAGAAGCTGCAGACGACAGTGAGGGGGGAAGGGGAGCTCCCCTTGTCCCGGTCGGAGACCGGCTGGCTCGGCTCCATTGGCGACGGCGAGGATCTCTGCAACTCTGCCGCTGCTGCTGCTGCTGCTGCTGCTGCTTCTTCTTCTTCTTCTTCTTCTTCGGATCTTGATCTGCTGCTACTGATGATGCTTGGAAACGAAGATTATGAACTCTGGGCTTGGTTTGGGTTATGGACTTGGTTTTCTAGTTCTAAGGTCCCTCAAACAAATTATTTTGTATGGATTTTTTTCTAGCGTATATCTTCGTGGGCATGTTAAACAACATTTATTTTTCAGATAATTACATATAAAACATTAGACTTAAATAAAATTACTTTGAGAACATCTAAATTTTTAAAATTACAAAAGAAGTCCCATAACCTCAGTTTTGTACAGAAATTGTAGCATCTACGTCATATGTCATCTCTCATCTTCCATAATATAAAGCGGCTTCTAGACGGCTCAAAAATAAGCCGTCTAAGTCCTAAGTAAATACTCAACCAATTAAATTTTTAAAAAAATAATTACGAAAGATAAATAAGACCTTCAACCAACTTACGTCTTATCTATCAAAATCGTTAATAAATACTCAACAAATTTAATTAACAAAAAAACTAACGGAAGATTAAAAAAATCTAAAACCAGCTTCCTTCTCATCATCCATAACCCACTATTTTCTTCCATAATAAATTATAATTAAAATATATTTAAACATTTAAACTATTATAATAATATTAAAAAATTTACGTGCAATGCACGTGCATTTACTAATTCTCTTAACTCAATGCATTTACCGTAATTTTTAATTAACATCGCGTAGAAAACGTCATTTCAAATGGCGTTTTCATTACAATATGACTTTTTAAAAGACGTTTTTTGGACAATATATGTAAATAACAACATTATATGGAAAGTGACTTTTGTAAACCATGGAGACATTTAATTTCCCTACCCAAACTCCTTCAATTCCACCCTCCCACACACCCACCTAGCCGTAATAATTCATCTCTACTATTATAATCTCTACTATTATAATGCAGTTTCTAGACGGCTCAAAAGTGAGCCGTCTAAGACGTAAGTGAATACTCAACCACTTAATAATTAAACAATTCTAAAAAAAAAATCTAACTACTTATGTAAGTGTTTCCCTTACGCAGAAACATCTTAAAATTATTATAATTACCTAAACATATATTCAAATTGATATAAAGATATATATAACAAATTCAAATAGAAATATATTCGATATTCAAAATATATTTAAACTATTTTTTTTATATTTAAACATATATCCACAGTCTTACAAAAAAATTCTAAAAATCGGTGTACCGTGTACGTGTTTTGCTTACTAGAAATATCTTAAAATTATTATAATTACCTAAACATATATTCAAATGTATATAAAGATAGATATTTGTAAAAGTGTGGATATATGTTTAGATATAAAAAAATAGTTACCTAAACATATATATATATATATATATATATATATATATATATATATATATATATATATATATATATATAATAAATTTTAATTTAAATACGAAGACGGACATCTATTTTATGTGCACCCATGTGCACTAGTACACTCTATTTCTATTGGTCATGTCACGTCCCAGTACCAAAATACGAAGACGGACATGGCCAGCTCCCCCGTACAAGGTATAGAACGTCGTGTGGCAGTCACGGCTGTAACTAGACAAGAGAATGCATACTACAAGCAAGTCACTTAGGGCCACACAGCACATCTATTGTTTCAATCAGTCAAGTAAGAACAGTAAACATAAAACATATATGACATGGAAGTAAGGAGTCCCATACGTCCTGCCATAATATTCAGGAAACCAGATATACAAAAATAAGAAAGCTGACAGAGTATCAAAAGTAAATGACCATGATCAGCTACAGTTTGATTAATTATAATCATGTAAGAAAATTAAATGTCCAGATTTACAGCTAACAACTGCCGGTGGCCGAACGCCCAAAATGAGTAAAATGTGCAATAACGAGCAGGAAAGAAGAAATCCACTAGTTTTTCTCAGTGGTCATCCGTCTGGTGCGCGTCATTGTTCAGGGGAAAGTACGCTTGATCATCGGGTGCTGGCTCTAAACCTGGCCATACAAAACTAGTGGGGTTAAACCCCAAATAGCAAGTACCACAAAGGAAGCACGAATGAAGAAATAAAACAAGGTTATGAAATATATATATATATATATATATATATATATATATATATATATATATATATATATATATATATATATATATATATATATATATATAGTCATAGTTATAGTTATGTCTCGTAGTTTCGGTTCATAACCTACTGTCACCCTCACTTTTCCAGCTAGGGATAGTTTGGTAATTTGGTATGGATATTTATTTTAGAAATATAATATTAAATATTGTGCATGTTGTAAATATTATTTATTGTATTATTTATTTATTGTTAGATGTTAGTATTTGACTTTGGACTTGTGTTAGTGGACCTAATTAGTTTAGATTAGATCCATAGACCAACATTTAATTCTAGTTAGAATTGAGCCCAATAGTAAGCCCATTCATTAGGATGATGAATTAATTAGTTAAACTAATTATACTAGAACCTTCCCTCCTTAATTAATTCCTTCATGACAAGCCCCAAGGGGTATTGTGGATATTTTATAGTAGCTTGGAGGAGGGGGTAGATGCCGGCCACCTATTGGAATGGGGAGAGACTCTCTCTCTCTCTCTCTCTTTATTTTTTATTCCAAATCTAGATCTAGAATTTTTCTTTTCCAAATTCCTTCATTCCTACACCAATTCCTACCCAAATTTTTTCCCTATTCATCATTGGAGGCTATTAGAACAAGAAGGAGGCAAGGATCTACAAGGAGAAAGCAAGGATCTACAAGGAGGAGCAAGGATCTACAAGGAGGAAGCAAGAATCTACAAGGAGGAGCAAAGATCTACAAGTTGGAGGCTCTTGGCACTCAATTTGGAAAGTTTATTGGAAATCCATCTCCCAATAGGTATAATTCACTTTTCCCTCTCTAATTAGACTCTAAATCTGTAATTTAATCATTAGAAACTCTCCCATGTACTAAGGCTACCCATAGAATTGGAATTAGGTTCATAGGAGGCATATGGAGAAAATTATGCGGTATTTTGTGTTAATTTTGGGAGAATTTCGAGATTGACACATCTTGTGTTTGTTAATAGGTCAATTAAACCAAATTGACATGTGTTTGATTGTGTGTGACTAGTGTCTTGTCCACAATTGGATACATGTAGGCTGTATCCCAACAATTTGACGATACAAGTTGATTTGGAGAGTTTTCTTCCGACATGAGGGTTTGAGCATGTCATATTTTGACACGGGAACGTAGACGTATAGCTAATACTTCGTGTTGCTTCTAATTATAATTTTAAACTTGTTCTTGTCCTTCGGGATACGTTTGGTTGTGTGGTAGAGCCGTATCGCAAGCGTATCATAGATTGAGTGTGATACGGGTGTGGTGCACTCCACGTGTTTGTTTTCTTGCATCTTAATTCAATATACTTTGGTTATAGCTATTAGAGTAATATAATTATAATTTTTATATGTTATATATGTATATATATATATATATATATATATATATTTATATATATAATTATGTGTATGTTCTATATTTCATTTTGATGTGTTGGTGGTCATGGGAGAATAGGAGAGTGCATGTGCATCATTAGTGTGGGTATATATATATATATATATATATATATATATATATATATAAAATTGGTTTAACTAATTAATTAAGGAGGTTAGTTGGTAAGTTAAGTGGTAAGGTTAGTTAAACCAATTAGACTAAAACATTTCCTCCTTAATTAATGGGTATTGGTGGGGTTAGTTGGTAAGTTAAGTATATATATATATATATATATATATATATATATATATATATATATATATATATATATATATATATAAGCATTAGTTAATATTGGTTAGTATTATTTCTAGTTTACCTTGAGTTACACCAAGGTAATGAGAGTTGAGATATCTTGGGTATGGGTATTGAATATCCATTGGGTATGTTAGTTATGATAGTTGGTATTGTATTGTTATAAGTTTAAATGCATGTTAGTGTATAGTGAGTGTCACGACCCGCACCCGGATATTCGGGCACGAGTATGTGGTTACGCCCAGTCTACGCCGCAGAATCGGCGGTAGAACGCAGTCTGGGTCATTTCTAACTATCTAACATCTCAACAATATAATATGGTACATGTCAATCATCTTAACTCCAAACGGAGGAGCAATATGGTATCTCACATGAATAACTAATCTCAATCACAAAACAAACTAAGGAAGAATAATGCACGAATAGAATAGCGAAGGAAAGAATAAAATATAATCCACAATTTGAAATAATATACAAGTTGTGAATCTACCAAAATAATAGCCTAATACAAGCCAACACAAATAAACTAGACCTCCTCGGGCTCTGCAACTAAGTCCTCCTTGTCTATAGGAGTATCCTCTAAAGGTACGCCATCCTGCGGCCCATAGAATGTGGGACACTGCTCTATAAGCCAATAATCTGAAAAAATATATCCAGTCAGGATTGGAGCAAAGTACATACCTCTGAAAGCAGTTTCAATAACATAATCAAGCATATAAATAGATATAGAAATGAAATATAAGATCACTAAACATATAAATTATGAACAATAGATATACAGGTAATGTACGAGAATATAGAACAACAATATGAATATCAGTAATATAATAAAATAACTGCAATCTAAACTAGCTAATGTGCCTCAGAATACAAGTTCATTATGTGATCGGGTTGGGTGAACATGATCAGGTAAGACGATTACAAATAAGGTATGTAACCAGAATGTACACGATGTAACAATGGGGCATTGATCACATAATC